>CAUYRH010153403.1:0-15005 GCA_963574655.1 Perodicticus potto | reverse complement strand
CACCTGGACTCATCCCTCGTCCAACCGTCCCTAATCCCATTCCCCTTATCGCATTACCCCCCTCCCAACTTCCTTTTGGTATACTATAAAAATACCTCAGCCCCACCCCTCGGGGCCATTCAGTACACCATTTAGGTGGGGCTGAATGGTCCGGCTTAAGCTTGTAATAAATTCCACCTTTTGTTTTTGCATCGGTGCGCCTGGTGTGAGTTTCTTCTGGGGGGGACCCCGAAATTCGGGTACAACACTAGGCACAGGGTTAGATTAGACAGAGATTAATCTTTTTTTTGAGACAGAGCCTCAAGCTATTGCCCTGGGTAGAGTGCTATAGCATCACAGCTCACAGCAACCTCCAACTCCTGGGCTCAAGCGATTCTCCTGCCTACGCCTCCCAAGTAGCTGGGACTACAGGGGCCCACCACAACGCCTGGCTATTTCTTGGTTGCAGCCGCTTGAGCCACAGGCCCCGAACCTTTAGAGCTTAATCTTTGAACTTAATTTCTTCCTCTATGCTTCAGTGTGTACTGAGATAAAAAATGACTTCATTTCAGTCTTAAGTCTCAAATCCTATTCTAGCAAGTAAGAGCTATTAAAACAGGATAAAGGCAATACTACCTCTGTATTTCCTTACAATTTATTCAACAGATGTTTGATAGAGAATGGAGCGGGGGGGGGGCAGGAAAAATGTTTATAGGTGGGAATGGGTATCTAGTTAAACCTTCCACCACTTACTCTGAATTTATGTCATAATTTCATGTATTTTTGAGGGTTCAAGTTATTCCAAATTCAGCTCTAGGAAGACAAGATAAAGTGAAAATATACGGAATGGATAAAATTAGCAAAAAGAATGCTGGCTACACAATAAAATATGTGCAGCAAATATCACTCTTTTCAATTGGATGAGGAAAACTTTTTTTTTTTGTTTCTGCATCTTAGCTATCCTTTGACCTTCGCTTTTAAACTGCAGTCCCACTTAATCTGTGATAACTGAGATATTTTTCTTGCCTACTTGCTCCGATTTTTGTTAAACGCCCCAGCTTGAAAACCCCAGACTCAACAGTTAGCGCCCGCCCCGCACCCTCCCAAGGAGAATGCGCGGCTGCGCAGACCTCAATTTGCCTCCCTGACGTCATAAAGGGCCAGACCAAGCGGGGAAGTGATCCCGCGACCCTCCCCAGGTCTGCTTCCTTCAAATACATCTTCCCTAGGCCCACCATGTCCAAGCCCCCTGACAGTTAAACCTATGGAATGAAAACATCAGATTGAAATCCCAAGGATCACGCTCACACCCACTCCCTCACCCTTGTCAAGCCACCAGCTCCCCCACTCTGTAGTGGCATCGCCCGGCCACACCCAGTGGGAGGTTTCTTTAACGTGTACCCGCGGGGCGGTGAGAAGGCGGAGCCAGGCTGCACAAGCTCAACATCTCCCACCTCCCCGCCTCCGAGTGGGCTGGCTTCCCTGGGCGGGCCTGCGAAAGTGCAGACAGGGGACTGCCAGGCCGGGAGAGGCTAACAGCAGTGGGGAATAGTTGCTGAGAACAGAGCACCGCCCCCAGCTCCAGACCCATGAGCGCTTACGGCTCAGCCCCCTCCCCCGGCGGCGCCGGGAGGGGGCGTGGGGCGGAGCTCTCTCCTGAAGCCAGGGTCACTGCAGCCCAGGTCCCGGCACCGGCACCGGCACCGGCACCGGCTTCCAGCACGGATGAGGCCTCCTTGTCCAACCCATCCGAGTGGAGCATCCGCTCTGAGTGGCAGACCCTCTCCCACCCATTTTCCAGCTCCCAGACTACTACAGACTTCGGCGGCTCCTGGACCTCTAGTATACCTTCCCACTACAGCAACAGTCTTGATCAGAGGACTGACTCCGACTCCAAGAGTGGCTGGAGCGTCAGCGCCTTAGTCTTCAACGATCAGACTTCCAGGACTACTGCCTTCAACCCCTCTGATGTGGCAGCCCCACCCTCTAACCAGGACACCAACGTTTCTTGGTTTTCTGTAGCAGAATCTGTTCCATCCGTGGGCCCCTCCCCAGGGCCAGTACAAAGATCAGCCCAGCCCTCAGTGTCCAGTTCCCCTCGGAGTTCGGTAGGACAGTCTAACCTGCCCTCGGGTTCCGCCACGACCTCAGTGCCAGGCTACCCTTGGTTATCGGTACCAGGACTAACTGTACCCAGTAACGTTTCCCAAGCATCGGTGCCGGGACCTCCTGCACCCAGTAACACCCCTCGAGATTCAGCACTAGGGGCCGCCACACCCGCAGTGCCCGGCTTCCCCTGGATATTGGTACCAGGACTTACTCTACCCAGTAGCCTTTCCCAGTTGTCGATGACACCACCTCCTGTACCCAATAACTCCGTCCAACTGTCAGTACAAGGGTCCACCTCGCCCTTTATGTCCAACACCCCCCGGGGGTCAGTAGAAAGACCTCCTCCTCCTTCGCAAGTATCAATGCAAGTACCTCCTAAACCCATTAACTCTCCCGGAGTGTTAAGGCGAAGGTCCTCCCAGCTCCCAGAGCTGAGGTCCCGCCGGGTATCAGCTGGAGGATCAGCTCCGCCCCCGGGCGCTCCTGGAGTGTCAGCCGTAAGGTTCGCCACGCCCTCAGCGCCCGGCTCCCCCCGGGTATCTGCAGAACGATCGGCTCCGCCCCCGGGCTCCCCCCGAGAGTTGGTAGAAGGGTACATCCCTCCCTTTGGCGTCTCCACTCCTGTACCCACGCCTTGGGAGAGCCTGTTCCAAAGAATGGCGAGTCAGGAGAAGACCGGTATCGCAGGCCACATGTTCGACGTAGTCGTGATAGGAGGCGGCATCTCAGGTCAGTACGGACCGTAGTGGTGGTCTAAGGGGCTCTGGTGGCCCAGGGTGGGGGGCTAGAAGTAGCTGTATTGCATTTGGAGAGCCTCTTCACTATCTATGCAAGAGCATTAACCTTGGCGGGCTCGGCTCTTGAGAGGTGGGAATGGGGGTTGGGCCAGTGCTGGTTGTGTGAACTGGGGGGAGGCAGGCACAGTAATATTACTACTACTACTACTAAACACTAATATTTAATTAACTTGCTGTGCACTTATATTAAGTGCTGTGCACTTTATGTGAATTTCCTCAGTTCTCAACTGTCCTGTGAGGTGGGTACTAAATTCACCCCCATTTTAGAAAGCCAAGAATCGGAGGTCTGGGGAGTTTCGATAACTCTCCTGAGGTCCAGTCGCCTAGCTTAGAAGTGGCTGAACGATTTTCTCCCATTTAAGACCCACACTCCTAATTCTGGAGGTGGCTGTTTCACCTCACTGATTTCATATCCTTTGCCCTAAACACTATATCAGCTATCTGTATCTTACTAGACTTATATCCTGCTCTTCTGTAAGCATCTTACCTTAAAATCCTTTAGGAAAAGATTTTTTTTTTTTTTAAGAAAAAGGGTGTGAGTTCTTAGTTTTAAACTACTACTGTCTTTTTTAAGAACTTCCCGAAGGTGTAAAGCATTTATTGCCTAAAGGGATCCCCTTTATAAAGCAGAGGCTAAGTGCCCTATTTTCCCCTCCTTCCCGCTTTTGCTGACAGCTCCCGCTTCCTGAACCTTGTCTTCCAGCTGTCAGGCCTTCCCCTCCTGGTTTAGGTTTGTGGCTGATCAAGTGAGGGGTGCATGAGGCTTCTGGAAGCCTAATTGTGATTCACATATTAAATTGTCACTTATGTTGTCCTAATTGGTAAAATGTTGAAATGTAGGAATTGTGTTGCATTTCAGTTCTAGCCAGGATCCACACTGACCTGTTGACCCTGCCCCCATACCAGCAGGATCTGGTTTAGACAAAGAAAGAAAGAAGATGGGAGGGAGTAAGTGGAGTGACCCCCCCAGTAGTTACTTTTATGTATAATCATTTCCAGGGGACTCTGAATGTGCTTACAAATTCATTTTGGGTGGAGAAAGCTTTGGACTTGACCTGTTCAAGATAGTCACTAGAAAAGAGATTGGTATGAACTAATGGTTTGACAATTCCAGCTTCTGCCAGCAAAAACATGCATATGTATTGGAACATCAGAAGAAAGCAGATCCTTATGGAGAGTAAGGAAAAGGAATATTTCCCTTGTTTCTATTCATTCATTCATTCAGCAAATACTTGTTGAGTGCCTGCAATGAAGTGGACTGGTATTTCCAAAAATCTAGTCCTTTTAGGTAGGCTTCCTAGAAGCACTATGATTGTTGATCACTGGGAAATAAATATGATAATGTGTTGTGAAAATTGATTGGGAGATTTGTGTCCTCTGCCATCTTCATATCATTTATATTCCACAATTCACTGCTCCTTATGGGATTTTATTATTGTCTTTTCCTTGTTCTGACTCCAGGAATACTGTCTTTTATTTTTCCTCTGCCTGATTACCTACTCTTTCTCTCTTCCCACACTTTCCATATGTGGTCATTTGCAGAGGTAGATTCAGCATGTACTGAAGAACCTTATACTTTATAGCCTTACAACTGCAGGTCTTCTCTGGTTCTCATTGTAAATAATCTGTTTCACACTGAATCTCATGTTCACAATTTTGCTTTGTTATTTCTTTTTTCTTTTCTTTTCTTTTTTTTTTTTTTTATGGTTTTTGCCCGGGGCTAGGTTTGAACCCATCACCTCCAGCATATGGGGTTGGCGCCCTACTCCTTTGAGCCACAGGTGCTGCCCTGCTTTGTTATTTCTTAAAGACGGTGCCCAAATTATATAAGCTTCAGGCCCCACAAAACCTGGATCTGTCCATGGTTCATGATCACCATTAATTATTAATTTCCATTTGGAAGAGGTAGAGGGCATCTCTTGCACAGTAGTTCACACAGCTATTCCAGAGGCCAGCTTCTAATCTATCAGCAACTGGAAAAGTACTTGGCTTCCTCTAACATCATTTCTATTATATCTGAATGATTTTGATGCTCAAAGTGACCAGAAACATTGCTTTCTGTCTGTGGTATCTTTCCAGATAGTTCACAACTAGAATGAAAGTAGAGACAAGTCTGATTTAAGTCAGATCCTGGACAAAGGGTATTTCATGCGCAGGTGAGAGGCATCACTTCTCAAACATTCTTGTGAACTCAGAAACACATCATCTTTATGTGTGCTTGGCAGTATCCCATGGGTTACTTAATAGTCCCTGGGTCAGTTTTAAATGCCTTTGAATACTCCTTATAACTTCTGTAAGGACTTACACACTTTGCTATGTTATCCACATATTTATAACATATAGCCAGTACTTAGCATCTTCGGTGCTATTCCTATTTTATAGCTCCCAGAAGAGTAAATATTCTCAATGACATTACTCAAACCCTATCTATATTATCAGCATTATCTTTTACTCTCTTTACACAAAGAATAGCAGCATCTTGCTGTATCTCCTTTTGGTCATTAAAAACATAAAATAGAACATGCCTTACAGCCACAAAACTTTTTTTCTGTCCACCCCCCCCCCACCAATTTCATATGCTATACTGTGTTAGTATTTGAGAGGGGAAACAACTCTGCTCATTTTTTTAGTCTAGTGGTGGTGTCTTTAACATGCAGTGATCCTTATCCATCATTCATCATCTATCACCCATTCCTTTGTGAAATTCCTTTCATGTTTTCTGTGACACTACTGGATTTTTATCCCACACTGATTGCTCCTTTTCCATTCCTTCATTATGCTCATATTCTTGCAAACTTCTAGTTTTGAAATGAGCTGGAGGTTCCACTGTTTATCACTTGTGGGCTCTTACACACGTTCTCCACTTTCTTATTTTAGGACTTCAGCTTTCTCATATCTGTAGAAAGCTCTCAAGTCTTTAATTTGAATCCTTTTCTTTCTCTGAACTCCTATCCTGTAGCTTATCTGCTCTTGGATATTTTGCACTTGAATACTTCATATTCAACGTGTCCCAAAGTGATCATGCCTGCCAATCCAGCCTCTCTTCCTCAGTCCCTTGACTCTGTTCTTGACATCACCATCCTATCCATTATTTTAACATATTCTTTTCTTTCATCTTCTACACCCTTTTAGCAAACCCATGTAACTGCTCTTTTGGGCTATCCCTCCTTCTCCATTCCCTGTGATGCCCCCCTCACACAGCCCCTGGGATAGACTTTTCACCCTGGAAGCCCACTTGGTAATGACCCCCTTCCCAGTGGCCACCCTTTACAGTAATAGCTCTCCCTTCATGTCCATACCACATGCAGTGTTCTCCCAGACTTGATTTTTCTTAAATACTTCTTTCATCACCTCCTCTGTTCAGGGTCTTCAATGGTCTCCCATTACTAGCCTCTCAAGCCCCCCTTCCACACCCTCAAGTACCTGCCCCCACTTTGTTGGACAGTAGCATTTCTCACCATTCCCCAACATGGTTTAGTCTCACTGCTCTTGTCCTCAGGGCTACACTAGTTTATTATGTCCCTTCACGCCTTTCCCATCCTATTTGTTTTGTTTCTTAGCATGGAGGTACTTTTCTCTAACCATTTGTAGCCTATCCATCCTTCATACCTGGTTGAAGATCCTTTCCTTGATCAATCTGGCTCTCATTGATTTTTTATCCTCCTCTTGTGTAACTTGTAATCTATAATTAACAATTTACACTTATTTTCTGTCTCTTATTTCTTAATTTTATTTTAAGTATAGTATGGTTCATTCATTGAATTTAGATACTATCTCCTATTCATGAGCTATGACAGCTATAACAAATAACAGAAAACTAGTGGTGGAAGATTTAAAATCTTCCCTTAACTAAGAATTTCTGAAATGGTTCTCTTTAGGGAGAGAAAAAAAGGAAAAGAGAAAAAAGTCCACCTCTAGGGGACAGTGCATACTTCCTTCATGGATCTGTTTGAAATTTTAGAGTCTTTGGGATTGAAGGGGTTTTAAAAGGCAATCTAGTCCAATCACCTAAGAGTTTAATCCTCTGGACAGCATCTCCTTAGTGATTATCTGGTTGTAGCTTTGAACACATTTAGGAAAAGGGAATACTCTACCCCTCAAAGAATTTATTACAGGTATAAGTAACTCTGGCTCTTAGGCTTGTTCCAGTATTTCAGGAGCCTCTACTATGTATTAGGCAGTGGCTAGATCATGAGGAAAGAGGTATGTAAAGATGTGTAAGTAGTGTCCCTGCACATAAGATGCCCATGTCCTGTTTGTAGAAGTAATCAAGTGGGTAAATAATTAACATGAATACAATGAGATAAATATTAATGTTATAAATATGAACAAAGTTCTAGAACCTTGAGAGATAAGTAACATTTTAACAGGTAGAGATAAGAGGATGGAAAAAAGACATGCCAAACAGGAGAAATTAGAGGAGCACAAATAGTCATGAGGGTATAAGCCAGACATGAGCAGTGCTTAATTTAAGCCCATGGTGAAAATTCCAGGGAAGGAAATAATTGCTTCTTATGCCACTAGGGATGTGATCCTGGTAGCTATTGAGATGACTCTTAGCATATGACATCTGCCTGTGATTTTTGTTCCTGTGTGAACTGCGAATGGTTAGCAACTGCACAATTAAAACACCTTCCTCATGATAATGCTGGATGGTCCTGGGCAAATAGAATTTCTCCATGTATTTGCAGTTAAATTCCAAGTGTCATGTAGAAAGAGCTCTTAGTGTCCAAATAGCGTTTAAGCAATAGAACTTCTATATTTGTCCAGGAGCCAAGCTCCACTAAAAGAATTGAGAGCACTAGCCGCCCAGAACTCGGTGCTGTGTAAAACCAGCAGGGATCGAATTGTTCTCTTCATCTGAGACACGAAAGCTGTTTTGCAAGAATGACGAATGTTTGAAGTTCCAAAGACTGAGTCCACAGCATACCACAGTTTCCCCTTTTGCTGAAATACATCATCCATACAAATCTTTTCTGCCATTTTAGGCATTTTAACCCAGAACTTGGCAGCACGTGTTGTGTGGTTTTGCAGTGACTAAGAAAAGCTTCCATTTTTAAAAGGCTGCTTATTTTTGGTGCCTTAGTTATTTAGAGGCTCTGAGGTTCAGTGTGGAATGAGCATTTATTTTATACCTTTTAGGATACTTCTCTGCCCTTATTTTATTTTTTTTCCTCAAAAATAAACTAGGAAACTTTTACTTTACAGTTTTTGGCCAGGGCTGGAGTTGAACCCACCACCTCTGGCATATGGCACCTGAGCCACAGGTGCTGCCCCGAAACTTTTACTTTATAGACTTCTTCATGCTGAACAAAGAATATAAGAATTACAGTTATTTGGTTTCTGATGTTTTTGAAATCTTCATGGTTGAATGCACTTTGGTTTTATTTGACATTTATTGGACAGTTTTAGCATTTAGTGAATACTAATTGATTTGAATTTATACATAATCCTCAGCTAATCTGAAAAATTTATTTTAAAATAGATCTAGTTATAGTATACATCTATATATCACAGAAGCCAATAAAGAAGAAATAGAAATTTGGAAGCCCATTATTGGCAAATATTGTGTCTTGTAATCATGTAGTTGTGACATAGAAATTTTTTTTTTTTTTTTGCAGTTTTTAGCCAGGGCTGGGTTTGAACCCACCACCTCAGGCATATGGGGCTGGCACCCCACTCCTTTGAGCCACAGGTGCCACCTAAAATAGAAATATTTTAACATATGAAAAATCTTGCAGCATTTGGATACAAGTGTATCCAGAAAGAATGAGGTTGTATTATAGTTTGAGATCACATACAAAGGCTTGCAAGAGTGCTAACCTCTGAGATTTAGAAAGTATAGACACCCAGTAAGTACATGTTCAAAGAATATATTTACATACACGAAATGGACATATTTCATAATGATATGGGTTTTTTCATTTTAAGTTTTAGTGATTAGAACTTCACAAATTGAATGAAAACATTTTTTTAATGTTGTGAACGTTTGAGACAAGTTGATTGTTGGGCTGTTTCTCCCTCTTAATTGTGACAAATATTTAATATATTTTTGCCAAGAATTTATATTTCCCTTCAATCTATTCCTTTCTATGTTGTCATATAGCATTATACAAAGTGTTTGAAATAATGGTTTTTGTCATCTAAGACATAGGGTTAAGTTATATGTGTTATGTCTTCTGGTATCTTTTTTAGTACTTAGCTTTATGAAGATCTGTCTCTTTTTTTTATTTCTTTGAGACAGAGACTCAGGTTGTCGCCCTAGGTAGAGTGCTGTGGCATCACAGCTCACACCAACCTCCAACTCTTGGGCTTAAGTGATTATCTTGCCTCAGCCTTCCAAGTAGCTGGGACTACAGCACCTGCCACAATGCCTGGCTATTTTTTTTGGTTGTAGTTGTCATTGTTGTTTGGCAGGCCTGGGCTGGATTCGAACCTGCCAACTCTGATGTATGTGACTGGCGCCTTAGCCGCTTGGACCACAGGCACCGAGCCAAAGGTCTGTCTCTTTAGCTTTCTTTTCCAGACTTCTCCTTAATAATTTCTTTCTTCCATGATTAATTCTGAAAATGGTTTATATCATCTCATATTGACATACTTCACTCACTTAAATCAGGGCCTGGGTCTCTTCACAGGTACTCATTCATATCTTCCCCATGGCTTCTCTGAGTCTTTATAAAAGCCCTTTTCTAGTTGTTGCTAGGCCAAATCAACAAAGCCCCACTTATTAACAGTATTTAATTGATTGATCATGTAAGCATGTCAATATAAACATAAAAAGCAGATGATAAGCTTTGAGTGTTCAGTTAATTAATTATTAACCGCATCCGGGGTCATAGAAGGGTGACCTATAAGAGCTCAAAGGAACAGAAATGGAGGCTCAGAGAGTCAAGTTAATTACCAAATGCCACAGAATTCTTAGTAACATAACTTGACCTTGGACACCTAAAATACTGACTTTCAGGACTGTGCTCTTTCTATACCTTGACTCACTGAATCTGCTCTGCTAGCTTATCCATCTATAGATCTCCAGTATACCCTATTATTACTTTATGTTGAAGCTTAATGCTCTAAGGCCTAGTGACTATTGTTTTATAGTAATTTATACATTAGAACATATTAGCTTTGTGAACATTTAAATTTAAAAATATGGAGCAGCCTATTAAGTAGAATAACTTTCAAATGACAATTTTATTTCCTTTTTGAAAAGTTCATTCCTAGTACATTTAGGATAATGTATAGAGATTATTTGAGTAGTTTGGATCAGTAGTTTAGGCTAGTTCTTAGCCTTTTGGATCAAATGTCCCTTTAAAAATCTGATGAAAGCTATTAGACCTTTTCACACACACAAAGAAAAAGGACAGATTTTTCCCCCCTTGTACTAGGCTAACATCTGATGTTACGGAAACCTCCTCAGTGTCACAGAAGTAAGTATTTGTGACTAATACTGAGAAGTCACAGAAGTGGTAAAAAAAAAATTCTAAGTGTTCATTACATCATTGGACATTAACTAGTAATGAATTAGTAAATAGATCATGATGAAAATAGTTAAAACATTCATGCTGAAAACTAATGCACCTACATTTCCTGTATTAAGACCACAATTAATGGAGAAAAATTTGGGAGAAAACATTGGTAAAAGAAATCAAAAGTTGTGGTGGTTGATAGGCTTTCTTTTAGTAGTTTTCTGAGATCACTATTTAAAGATTTTACATATTGAAGTGAAACTTTGATATTAAACATGCCTTTCTTAGTTAATATGCATTTGTGATAGCTTATAAAGATCAGTGACTACTTAAAGCATTTGACAAAATTTGGACCCAAAAGGAAGAGGGAAGTTTTGGTGTGAGGGTATTGGCTAGTTTATCTGTCAACCCATTCATCAATCCAGTAACTGTGTGAGGCATAGGATCCCTCTGTGTTGCAGAGATTACAGCTATGAGCCTGAAGTACGGTTGGTATTTAAGGTTAGTTCAGAGGTCCAATGGCAACACAGAGAAAGGAATGGTTAATTCTACCTGGAGGAAATGACAAAGAAAAGTATTTCATGGAGGAAGTAGTGTTTGACAGAAGTATCTTAGATTTTGAATAAATTCTCAACTGTAATGAAGATGACCTCTAAGGTGACTGTTTCTGGATTAAATGAGTCAATTGGGAGCTGTGGCTTAAGTTAAATTTGTCTTGTGTAGCTGTATGTATGTGTATTCATTCGTTCAGTAAATATTTGTCAATTGTGTGTTCACTATATGCCTTGAGTAAAATCTGTGAGTTTCACTCTCTGCTCCTGCTTTGGGAATGTTGCCTGGAAAACTTCAGTATGAGTTGATGTTTGACTATGCTTTTTATTGTCCTTAGAGTGTTCAGTCTAAGAGTCCAAAAGTTCAGTTATGTAAGAATTCCGTTGGCCAGAGACCACGTCACTGAATAATAAAGAATTAATTTTTAAATGTATTTTGCAATGTATAGAGCACATATAGAGCAATATTGAATGTGCTCTATACATTGCATAATACATTTTAGGTGATAATGAAGGCCCAAGTTGAAGAAAAATGTCACTTTTAGGAATAAAGAGAAGGAAGTATGAGAGGCAGCAGAGCTTAAGTCATAGCTACCCAAAGCTTCTCTTCAACTCTCAGCTTATGTTCTAGGGATTGTTCACCTTGGGCCCTATGGGAGTTTATTGCTCTATTTGAACAATCTTTTTTTTTTTTTTTTTGAGACAGAGTCTCACTTAGTCACCCTGGGTAGAGTGCAGTGGCATCACAGCTCACAGCAACCTCTAACTCTTGGGCTCAAGAGATTCTCTTGCCTCAGCCTCCCAAGTAGCGGGGACTACAGGTACCCACCACAACTCCCGGCTATTTTAGAGATGGGATCTTGCTCTAGCTCAGGCTGGTCTCCAACTCTTGAGCTCAGGCAGTCTGCCCACCTCAGCCTCCCAAAGTGCCACCATGCCCAGCCTCTTTGAACAATCTTATGAGAGATATGACCAGCTGTCCCAAAGTGTGTTTTGAGACATAGTTGGGGTTTTTTTTAAGGTAGAAGGGGGAGAAATGCTGTGAGAAATAGATGTCTTTGCTGTAGGATTTGTACAGGCCTTTAATATTTTAATATTTTCTGGAAGGAGAAATAATATAAGATGTCCCAATTTCCAAGAACATTGATACTTTTCCCTAGAGCATCTTATTTGACCAGTGTTCCATAAAGCATTTTGGGAACTACTGCTTTAAACTACATCCCATCCCAGTGTGCAGAATCTGAGGACAGCAGTGTGGAGTGCCTTTGGTGTATTTTAAGTTTCAATGTAAGAATGAGGTGAATAATGAATTAAGAGATAATTGCATTCCCTAACTTGGGTGAAATCCTTTTATCTAAAGTGAAGATGAATGCTGAACAATAATCAAATAAATTAGGACTGTCTAGACACCAGTCTGTCGAATTTAGGGCAAATTGAAGTTAATTGTTAGCTTTCATCTATTTATCATTTGAAACAGCCCTATCTTTTTAGCTTATCAAAGGGATTAGAAAATTTGGCCTTTCCAAAAGCAGAGAACTCTGTCTCTGAAAGGAAGCATAAGATACACATGGGTGTAGGTATACATTAAATTGATCTGAATGATTTTATTTATCAGAAACAAGTTTTTGTGCACATTGATAGTCTATTTTCTTCTGCCAAAAAGCACAATACTGAGTCAAAGATGAGAATGTGTTAGTAGTATTTAGAATCTGCTTTCTCACTTAGGCGTAAAGGTTAAAATGATCTGGCATCCTATCTTTTCCAATCTTTCTTAGTTGCTGGAGATAAATATAATCTAAGTAGCATTTGAAACTTTCCTGTTGCCCTCATCCACATGAGCATGGGTCTGTTTTCTTAGTATGTGGTTCCTCTATTCGTTGCAACAAGCATTTGGGCACGGGTAACATGGCAGGCTCTATTCTAGGGATGCAAAGATGTGTAACACATTTTGTTTCTTGAAGAGTTTGAAACACACATTTAACTCATTTAGGCATCTCGCACTTAATAGATCTAAAACAAGACACTTGATATTTCCGCATGACTCATTCCTCCCCTGGCTATTTCCAACTTAGTACATGGCATCACATTTACCCAGTTGCTCAGGAATCTGCATTTTTCTTCAACTGTAACATGCATCATCGTCTAGGAATGTGTATAGAGAATATTGCATAATACGTGTTAAAGTTAATTCTCTATTATTCAGTGAAGTGCTCTCTGGCCAGTAGAATGCTTACATAACTGCTTATTTGAACTCTTACATAACTCCACTTGGATAATGGACTGAACACTTTTAGGACAATAAAAATACAGCCAAACTGAAGTTTTTTAGCCATTGCTCCTAAAGCAGGAACAGAGAGTAAAACCCACAAATTTTACTCAGGGCATATAAGTGAATGCACAATCAACAAATAATGAGTGAATGAACAAACTTTGGAGCCATTCT
This sequence comes from Perodicticus potto, assembly GCA_963574655.1. Classification (NCBI taxonomy): domain Eukaryota; kingdom Metazoa; phylum Chordata; class Mammalia; order Primates; family Lorisidae; genus Perodicticus; species Perodicticus potto. The sequence goes on along the minus strand of CAUYRH010153403.1, from coordinate 1,660 downwards.
TGACTCCTCTCTGTCCTACACATCCATTCTAGCAGCAAATCCTGTTAGCTGTATCCTCAAATATGTTCTGAATCCAACAGCTTCCCACAACTACAACCACAGCCAGCCCTGTCCAAGCCATTGTGGTCTTTTGTTTTTGTCCAAACCACCATGATCTTTTGTGCAGAGATAGGCCTCTTTACTAGTCTCCCTGTTTCCTTCCTATTTTATTTTATTTTATTTTATTTTGGGACAGAGCCTCACTCTGTCACCCTGGGCAGAGTGCCACGGCATTATACCTCAAACTCTTGGGCTCAAGCAATCCTCTTGCCTTAGCCTCCCAGAGTGCTAGGATTACAAGCGTGAGGCACCATGCCTGGCTCTTTCTTCCTCTTTTTCCCCTTTACACCCTGCTTTTGTCACAGAAACCAGGATGATCTTTAAAAAGTTGAGATAAGATGAATCACTCCCCTACTTATAAACTTCCAGTGGCTCCCTATCACATTTAGACCAAAGCCCAACATCATTGCCATAGTCTACAAGGCTTCATGTCATTCAGTGTCTTCTTCTCTGGTCTCATCATATAGTCACACATTCCCTTTTGGCTATACCAGCCTCATTGTCCTTCAAGCACATCAGCCTTGTTTCCATTTTCCGCCGTGTGGCTCACCTCCTTGCTTCATTAAGGTCTTCTGCATTAATGTCACCTCTGAGATGTGCTAACTGATGACCCTATCTAAAAGAGCAATCCTCACCTCCATAACTCTCTCTCCCCTTACTCTCCTTTATTTATCTTCATAGCACTTAATATTTCCATGATAGTTGATAACACTTAATATTTATTCCTTTGTGTGTTTGTCTGTCTCCCCCATAAGAATGTCAGCTGCATGAGGACTTTATCATATGCACATAGTCACCTCTATATCACAGCACCTAGAACACAGCCTAGACCTCACAGGAGTGCAGTATTTGTTGGATAAGTGGATGAAAGAATGAATTTATCTGGGTTTGTGATACTTGTGAAGGTGTAAATATATGTACTTGCAAAAAGATTCAGTTGCTATTCATGCCCTAGATGCTTCTTATGAACATGGCCCACATTCCATGCATCTGTAGACTATATTTGAAACTTTTTAAGGAGAAAATAATTTTTGTATGAAAAAAATTCTTTTTTTATTTTGCCTTTTTTGGCCGGGGCTGGGTTTGAACCCACCACCTCCAGCATATGGGGCCGGCACCCTACTCCTTTGAGCCACAGATGCTGCCCTGGAAAAAAATTCTTAATGCTTGTGTGCAGTAGTTTTCTGTTTGTAAATAAAGTGATGTTCTATATGAAACAAAATGCATGAAGTAAATTCACACAAGTCTACCTATACAATAAAAAATGACTTTCTCCCATTCTTGACCCCCAGCAGTACTCCCTGAAAGATAACTGCTGTGATTGTTCATTGTGTATCTTTTCAGACATTTCCTGTGAAAGTAGGAAGTAGGATCTCAACCTTGCTTATTTCATCTTCTATATTTCAGGGAGCTTTCACTATTTTTTTTTTTTTTTTTGTAGAGACAGAGTCTCACTTTGTCGCCCTCAGTAGAGTGCCGTGGCATCACACAGCTCACAGCAACCTCCAACTCCTGGGCTTAGGCGATTCTCTTGCCTCAGCCTCCCGAGTAGCTGGGACTA
>CAUYRH010153402.1:0-10582 GCA_963574655.1 Perodicticus potto | reverse complement strand
AAAATTTAAATTTAGTGTTGCTTTGTGGTGGGAATTTTAAAATTGTTTCGCCGGCCGGGGCAGTCTAAAAAAAAACACCCCCCCCCCCCCCCCCCCCCCCCCCCCCCCCCCCCGCTGGTCCTTTTGTCACAGCTTGACTCAATCACTTCGTAAGAGTTTTGGAAACACAAAAACTTGAATCTGAATCCTGGCCTCTTTGTTTGGTGGGAAATCCGCCCTAGACCCTGCACTGGGAAGGCCTCTCTTTCTCTGGCCAGGGTGCCTCCTACGGCCTCCCTGCTCCCAGTCCTCGACACCTGCCCCGCTTGCTTGCGCACACACTAAGCTCACTCCTGCCGCAGCACATTGCACAGGCGGATGGCTCTGCCAGGAACCTTGTCCCCAAGTCCACTTGGCTGCCTTCTTGTTTAAATCTCAGCCCAATGTCACTTAAGAGAAAGCTTTCCCCTCTCACTCTCGTAACTCGTGGATCATAATACAACAGACCTTATGTGCCTTGTTCTAGCACTTCCCAGAATGTGGCATTCTTCCTTGTTAAAAGTATTTTGTGGGTCTCCTCGCACAGATATCTAAATTTTTCAAGGGCAAGTTTGATTTCATTCACTTACCACTGTGTCCCTCACTTAGAACAATGCCAGCACATGGGCAGGGTTCAAATATTTATTGACTGACTGACTGAAAAAAAAAAGACCCTAAAACTGAATGATATTTTAATAATTTTATTCTAAAAATGTCACAAAATCCAATTTCAGGTTAAATAATATCCTAGTTATTAGGATATTATTCAGGTTAAATAATATCTTAAAAAAATAGCAAAGGAGGAAGATTTTAAAGTTTTGTCGTGTATCTAAAAATGCATTTCTGATTTCCACCTAACTCATGCAAAATCATATGTAGTGATAGTCAATAAAAGACCTTTTAACCAGCAATACAAACTGGATTCCATTTGATTTGAAGCAATTCTGATTCCCAAATCCCATTTTGAAACATTCCCAGAAAGAATTTGAAGCCACAGACAAAGTTTATTTGAAAACATAGTTTAAAACTGCACAAATATAAATACAATTTAATAATGTATTAAAGGGAAGGCATGCTTCCAATAATAGTACAAAAATACTACCTTAATCTTGGTAATTTGCAAATTATAAGCCAACTTAAAAACATCAATATGGTAAGAGGTTATTTTCATGGTAGTAATTTTATTTCAAAGAGCAATGCAGGGAAATAGTAAAATGAAGCCTTAATACCCAACAGAGTTGTGCTACGATATATATTATTTCACTAAATTACAGATATACAGTATTACATAGTATACCAATAACTTTTAAATGCCCTCTTCTTCATTGCCATTAATTTATTACAGGTCATTCAATTTGGGTTGGTATTAATTTAGAGACTCAATGTAAACTTTAAATAAGTTAAATTTTTCTTTGTTATCTATTTCAGCTTGAAAAGAAAGTCCCAAAATTTTAAACATTTTTGGCATGATGAGGAAGCATCACAGGAGAATTCATCTCAAAACAAAATTTTTAGACTAGATATGCAATATTCATAGATATACAAAATATATAGAAATGTCTTTTCTAATAGTAAATGCTTGTTATAGTTTGTAAAAAGTTTACTAAATTAATCAGGTTTTCTCAACCAATGTAAACAAATTTGGGCAATGAAAGTTGAGGAGGGTTTGGGTTAGATGATACATGGGGAAAATCAAGTTGGTAAAAATTTAGGTTAGCTATATTTCCTTTAACTACTGGTAACAATCAGTTATGAACACATGATTCTATGGGGCACAATCCTTAATGGTGTCCATGCAAAAATGTTATTCTCAGTGAAAATGTCTACAAGTGTGTATATGTGACGTCTTCAGTCTTTTTGCGTCATACCTTTTCTCTCTGCAACAAATTTTAAGGGAAAAAAAAAACCCAAACCCAAACTGTTTTATAGTTGAACAAAGAACTACCTCTTTTTTTTGTTTTTGTTTCATTTTAACATCATTTCGAGGCCAGGCTTCCTGCTGCGTCTCCGCCGAGCCTCCCAGGGTTTGTGGCTGCCTTTGCAACGCTGCAGTGCAGTTTTCTCTGGCAGAAAAGGTCCTGAGAAGCAACTCAGAGATGGGGACACTTGTTCCCGGAGTGTGTGATTGTAATATTTCTGCAGAGGTTGCAAGTTGTAGAAACTTTGTTCAAGGCAAAATACCACGACAGGTTGTTAAACCTCACACTTTCATTTTTTGTTTTTTCCTCTACTTAACTGTTTGGTGCTCCCACACAACCACCTTTCCACCTTTGCTCTGTGTGTGAGTGATTTTGTCTTTGAGCTCATGTGCATGTGTGTGGGAGTTTCGCGGTGTATAAAGCAGGTAACCAAGCTGTTACTCACATAAGACCCCATGGTCTTACTCAGCTCAGCTTTGTTCTATTTCTAGTCTCCTTATAAAACACAGTAGAGACAGGCAGGGAGAAGACTTCAGATTTTGGTTCTGAGTGACCAAGAAATCACTTCATTACTCCCCGAATTTCAAGGTTTTTAGACCTCTTGACCAAATGCAGTTTCTCAAGGGACATGGGTCCAAGCAGCTCATTAGCCACACAAATAGGGCTTTGTTGGAACTCTGCTGTGATACCCCACAACCTGATGTCTATGAAAATTAAGGCCCCATGCCCACTTTGCCTAATGATACTTTTCCTGTGCCTGATACTACCCCAGTCTCCTCATCTTATTTAGAATGTCAGTTTTTCTAATTTATTCCAAAGCATTTAGAAAAATTTTGAAATGCATTATTAAGAATTTAGAACTCAAACCTTTATGTGCTGAGGCAACTGACATGATTTAGTAGCAGTAGAGTCAGACACTGGGTTTGTTTCAATTTCTGACCTGTTGTGCCTTTCCTGGGTTTTAAAAAGTATTTACATGTCTAAGGGCCCAGATTCTTTAGAGGATTAGTTTGGAATTGGCTGCAACACTGCACAAACCCGATGTGTGAAGATCTGCAAAGTTCTGTGTGGCAGCATGAGACAATTTCAGGGATAGGATAGAAAAAGTGAATAGAAAAGTTAACACAAAGTTCTTGAAACTGCTTCCTTGTTCAGAGGCAAGGAAAATAAGCTAACCTATGAGACTTACTCATGCACTGTGTACACTTACATTCAGTAAAGTTATCTTGCATGCTTTGGTTAATATTTGAATAGGCAGATTTGCAAGTACTAATGCATGCAGTATTTTTGTACCTGAGGTTATATGTTTTGCATTTTAAAAATTGCTTTTTTACAAACTTTATGCCAGAGTTCATCTTTGAACACACTCTTTAAAAATATATATGTATCTACTTCTTAGTTCAAAACAGTTTAATTTCAGCCAGTTCTGCAACTACTGAAATGATAGGGAAACTTAAGATTGGGAATGAACTTGAAATTATTTTACAAAGTTGAAATTGTGTGTATATATGTGCAATAATTTCTAAAATAAGATGGCTCAAAAATGTGGCACATACATTAAACCTTCGGAATACCCTGTTTCTATAATAATTTTGAGATATAAAACAATATCCACCATTGTTATGACAACTAACAAAGTACAGTAGAACTGACTCAGGGACGAATGAGGACAGGACTCAAGATGACCTCCTTGCTTTCCTGTATTCCCAAGGAACTCCAGACAAAGTTTATAGTGAAGAGTTTGGGCACTTCTGTTATAAATGGGACTAGATACAATTGTACTCAAGTCTTGCTTGTGTGGCAAGAATATACCAGAATTATTTATCTATACAAGTATTTAGACAAGGGCCCAAGATTCAATATAATCGTTCTCTTTCAATAGAAGAGCAAGGGAAGTGGCATAAAACTCCCAAAATGAGTATGTCCTGGGTGTTTCCACCCAGCTACGTATCACCACTTTGCCATTCTAGTAGGAATTCGGGTTGGCTGTGAAATCACAGTTCACAGTTTTCTATTAAAATTTCCTGGTGAACACGACCTGCCTTTCAGGAGTCACGAGGAGTGACCTTGGGAAGAAGTGAAGGGAATGAAGAAGCAATGATTAGCCCGGTAAGAGTGCTTTTTATTCCTTATCTTCTCCCTATCATCCCACTCTCAGCAAGGTACAGTAGCACATAGAAACTGCCTGCTAGAAGTAGTTGTGACATATTTTGAAACCCAGAAATGATCACTGGCTTTCTTTACATTGTCATCCAATCTACTGCTGAAGTTAGTCCCCAAAATTCACCACTATGCAATTGAGCGGCCATTCTAGTAAAAGAGAACCATCCCCTAAGAGCTTAGGTTGTCACTCATTAATACACAAGAAACTCCAGCTTTCCCAGAGTGCCCCAGAAAGGGAATATGGGCAGTTACCTTTTCAAGTGGAAAGAGTAATTTAAATGACAATTTCATGCCATGAAGATGAGAAGCCAAAAATAGTTCTTCCTAAAAAAATAAGAAAAACAGAAACAAAGTGTATACACTTAAAAAAAACCCAAAAAACCCAACATGTGGGCATATACAAAAAAGACTGTTTTAAATTCCTAAATAATTTTTGGTGGTGCTTTATTTCTATAAACTTTTAGTCACTTTGTTGTAACCATGTTTAGGCAATTTTTAATAAAAATTATTAGAAAATGCAATCCTTTTCTTTTGGGGTAACAATTCTGGACTTGCTGACAAGCAGTGGACTCTGGAATAGATGCTGCTCTAGCAAACAGTTACCATGGGTTGGAGGATGGGTCCAGGAATCCCTCCCAGGCTAAGATTCTAGGATTCTAAAATTCTAAAGAAGAGGATCATTTTTGAAAATACTGTTGAATTTTACTTTGCTGCCGAGACTATAGCGAATCATAGACCAAGACAGGGTTGTCACTGCTGCCTACTGGTGAATACCCACATGCCTCTGCCTCCTGCCGCCCAGCTGGAGTAAGTATCACCTTGCCCAAGTGACCTTTGACAATGAATGTCAAAACCTGGCACCCAGGGCGGCGCTTGTGGCTCATCAAGTAGGGCGCCGGCCCCATATACCAAAGGTGGCGGGTTCAAACCCGGCCTCGGCCGAACTGCAAAACAGAAAAATAACTGGGCGTTGTGGCGGGCGCCTGTAGTCCCAGCTACTCGGGAGGCTGAGGCAAGAGAATCGCCTAGGAGTTGGAGGTTGCTGTGAGCTGAGTGACGCTACAGTACTCTACTGAGGGTGACAGGGTGAGACTCTGTCTCTACAAACAAACAAACAAACAAAAAAAGCCTGGCACCCAGAGCTGTGCCTTCAACTCTTTGTCTTTATAAACTAGAGTAGGTCATAGTATGTGTGGTTTTATGTTAACTTGAGGCCCTCTCACAACCCAGGAACTTCAAAGGCAGCAGGGTATGGGGGGATTTATACCTGCACTTAATATTCCATTTCTGATCATGCGTGCACATTTTTCCCTCAGTAGATTCTAATTCCCCAATCAAACTGTTTTGACCAAAACCTTTCTTCTTTTTCTTTTTTTGAGATGGAGTCTCTAAGCTGTTGCCCTGGGTAGAGTGCTGTGGCATCATAGCTCACAGCAACCTCCAATACTTGGGCTCAAGTGATCTTCTTGGCTCAGTTTTTCTATTTTTAGTAGAGACAAGGTCTTGCTTTTGTTCAGGCTGGTCTCAAACTCATGAGCTCAGCCAATCCACCCACCTCAGCTTCCCAGAGTGCCAGGATTACAGGCGTGAGCCACAGAGCCTCTCCAACCCCTCTTCCTTTTTCAGTAACTATAATCGTGAGTGAGTGGAATGAGCTATTGCTAAGCTAAGAACATAAAAGAAAACTTGAGATCAGACTATTTGGGGGAAGGTTCTGGAGGAACCTAGAAACAATGTGAAGAAGAATGGGACAACTTACTAGAACTGGACATTGGTTAAATTATATTTTGCTTACCATTTTGCAAACAATTTTTCTAATTCTTTAAAAAATTTATCTTTTGAAATAATCACTAAGCCCCAAACATATATATAAAACACTCTGGAGAACTAAGGGAAATGTAACCAATTAAATAAACCACCACTGCCAACAGAAAATTTCTGATACTTGTAAAATGTTCAGAGAGCCAAAAGGGCATGCATCTTTCATATTAATCCACTGACAGTGAGAGTCAGTTAGAAAATGTTCTTCCATCAGTTAGAATGCAAGGGGATAAGTGGTGCAGTATTATGAAACTAAGAAAACATAATTTTTAGAAAAAAATGTATTCATCACTCTTAAGAAAAACTATTTAAAATAGTAACAGTTTAAAAGGAATGTTGGTATGCAGGGCAATTAGAAAGCCAGTGAAAGATGACCTAAGAAAGCAAATGTGAATTCCATAGAAATTATGGTATTATCGAAGGTTCTCCCTGCAGAGAATGGTGAAGAGACACATATACATATACTTTGTCTCTTACTAAGTTCATACAGTGCCAGAAAGCATGTGGCTGAAAGATTTATGTTTGACATATTTATACCCTATGTCATCATATCTGCTTTAAGAAAAACACTCCTTTAAAACCCTACACTACAAAAAGCTATTTTCAGAATTTTTTTTATTTGGTTCGGTGATCAAACAAGGTTGAATTCTCAAATCTTTCACCCACAAGTTAAAAATTGGAGCAACGAAACAAAACTCCAGCAAGGCGTTACATAAGATAGTAAAGTGCATGTACACAATCCCAAAAAGTTTTGATTGGGAACAGCAAAAACTTCTAGTGCAAAAACTGCTTTTGCCAGCAAAGCTCCCTCTCTGGAATCAAAGGGCTACAGTTAAAATTGGAACAGGTTTAAGCAATGCCTGTCTTTAGTCAAGAGTTAATACATGTGCATGCACCAGTGGCCCAAACTGTGTTCAGTCTTGCAAAAAGGGGACAGTTCAGAGACAGTCGGAACTTCGTGATCCAAGGCTGTGCTTTTTCCATGTGTCTGTGTTCCTCAGACGTATCGTTGGCTGCAAAGAGGGACAAAAATTCCCAAAGAACACGTTTGCAATATGCTTGCAACTTGTGAAGAGTATTCATTCACATGCAGTATTTCATCTGAGTCTCAGTCTCTCGGTTCTTCTCGACTCCATATACATTTTGTGCTTTTAGACCTGAACAGAGACTGGGCATTGTCTATAGAAATTAATATCCTTGGGTTATGTGACCATGTCCTTTTGAATGTCTGATTTATCCTTTTCGAAATTCATAATAAAATAGTTTGTAATTTCTTAGTACAACCACACAGATGAGGGATTATTATTTATCTTTTTCCTTTAAGGATCCAAGTTGAAAGCTCTTAGGAGGACATCCAGGTCACCGAGATTAGCCGCCTGGAAGAGTTCCGGTTGGTCCATCAGAGAGAGTGCGATTCTGAGGGCAGCCCAGATATTCCCAGAGATTGCAGGATGAGGAACTTGCTGTTGATTCCTGCTCTTTCTTTGTAAACTGAGGGCAGTGAGAAAATTGCTGACTGCTTCTCTAAGGGGGTAGAAAAACAGATATTTTATTTTTATTTATTCATTTATTTATTTTTGTAGAGACATAGAGTCTCACTTTATTGCCCTCGGTAGAGTGCCCTGGCGTCACACAGCTCACAGCAACCTCCAACTCTTGGACTTAGGCAAGTCTCTTGCCTCAGCCTCCCGAGTAGCTGGGACTACAGGCGCCTGCCACAATGCCCGACTAAAAAACAGATATTTTAAAATGCAACACGTTTCAGAGTTAGCAAACTTCCAAAAACAAAACAAAACAAAAACCCCAAACAAGCAGATTGAGTTATTTTAAAATCCTAAATCACCTCTTCACGGCGTTCTGAATGATCAGATGGGCAACTTGCTGGTTCTCTCACTATCGTAAGTGAATGACATTTGTTAAATAAGTGAAATCAGAAAGAAAAAAGACAAGTAAATTTTATTTTAGGAATGTTATGTGGGAGAGGAAGAATAATAGCAAAACCATCATTAACTCATTAACGCATTTGATTTTCCTCCACTGCAGGAATGTTTTGAAGACTTAATCCACCTACAGATGTGGTTTCTATAAATAGAGTGTAAGAGGAAGAATATGGCCCTACTTAGAAACAAGGTGGTCTCATTTTTCCTGTTAGGGATAGAAATACAGAAACCAGCAGGGGTGGAGGTAGGTTTATTATCAGAGCACCTGGGCTTGTAGCCCAGCTATTTAACTTTAGGCAAATTTCTCATCTTCTCCAAGGCTCAGCTCCCTGAGTATGTCATATGGACAACAGAGATACTTGAAAATCTTGTGAGGAGCAGTTGAATCGATTCATGGGGAAGCTCTTACTGAGGAATATCAATAGTCCTCAAAGTGTGGTCTGGGACACCTTGGGGATCGGTGACATCAAAATTATTTTCATAATAAAAGATGTTATTTGGCCTTCTCACATCCCCTTTCTCACAAGCACACAGTGGAATTTTCCAGACTGATGTGGGGTATCGACCTTCACGATGTGTTGCCATTCCAACAGATGGAACACGGAAGCAGATAGGAGAGTTTAGTGAGCAAGATATTAAACAAATTTGTAAAAATGGAAAACAAGGTTACTCTTCTCACTAAATTTTTTTTGCTGGTTGGAAAATAATTACTTTTTGTAAAACACATTAACATGTAGTGAGTTTTTTTATTTTGAAATGAATCTTTTAAAATGTTCTCAATTTCATTTCTAATATGATAAATATTGATAGATATAACCCACATGAATAAAAGTCCTTTGAGGTTCTTAATAATCATTAAAAGAGCGAAGGGAGCCTGACAGCAGCTGAATTAGATGCTATGAGGCTTCCAGCTCCTCCAGTCCACTAGGCCTGGCTGCGCTTGGGGCCGGCACACCTGCCGGGTCTGCTCTCTTCAGCCGCCCCACGTCGCCCCAACCTTGCAGCATGTGTCTGCCAAACTGATCCTTGCTAAGCATAATCGTGCCGCTTTAGTTTCTATCTGCCTTACTCTTCTCTAAAACTTTGCGCACACTTGACCTCATTTAATTGTGCAAGGCAGTTATTAAGCGTCTAGTAAGAAGCCTTGAACGTGAGGCTCAATTTCTAATTCCAACGCACATGATCTGAGCATTTGCTCATCTGTAGTGTTAGATCCGCCTGACGGTAACAGGCTACTGGGAAAGGCTCATGCTGTACACAGCAGCCTGGAATAGAGTGCAGTGGGCGTTCTCATCACCCCTCTTCTGGGTTTCTTGTCATCAAGCAAGAAAAGAGGATTTAGAAATGGATGGACATTTCTGCCCCTCTTCCCAGCTCTCCTGAACGTGTCTTCCAGTTTCCTCTCATCATCTAAAACTGTGAGCCCTCTGCGGGAAGAAAGGTTGAAATGCCCTCGTTCACTGGCTGCTCCCAGCCTACAAGTCTGTGGCAATTAATTCAGAGGGGTTTGGAGAGTAACAGAAGAGTAGTGTGATTTGTTAACCCGATCAAACAACTCCAGGGGTTTTTTTTTTTCCATAGTCTAAACCTGTTCCCCACCTTGTGAACAGTTTTGACCTGAGAAAAATCCTCCTAGAGGACAATGTAATCGGGTGACTAAGAGTCCTTTTAGGGATCTCAGAAGATTGTGCGTGTGTAAGTGTGAGGAATTTTCAAATGTACAAGCATACGATATGCTATCGTTTTCCAATGTTTCACTTCTTATGTATGTATAACTTTAAATTGTGTATACTGTCAGGATTAATAAAAAGCTTATTCATTTAAAAGCATTATTCACCTTAAGTAGCTTCCCCTCATTATACTAATACTAAAAATATTACTATTAAAAGGAATGAACATTTTGTTCCATTAAAAAGCAATCCTGCTTTTTTTTTTTTTTTTTTTTTTTTTTTGCTGTTTTTTTGGCTGGGGCTGGGTTTGAACCCACCACCTCCAGTATGTGGGGCTGGCACCCTACTCCTTGAGTCACAGGCACTGCCAACCAGAACCTATTCTTAAAAGGTTCTTGGAGTCAATGGCAACAATTTAGCACAAAACTATATGATAAACATTCTACTCTGCAACCTGAAACCAAGAAGAAACTCCTATTTGTTCACAACGCCTGGCTATTTTCTTTGTTGCAGTTGTTGTTTAGCTGACCGAAGCCGGGTTTGGACCTGCCAGCCTTGGTGTATGTGGCTGGCGCCATAACCACTACACTACAGGTGCTGACCTAGTTTTGGTTAATTTATTCACAATTTAAGAAGACCATTGGGGGCTCGGCGCCTGTGGCTTAACGGGCTAAGGCACCAGCCACGTACACCTGAGCTGGTGGGTTCGTTTTTTTTTTTTTTTTTTTTTTGGTTGCAGCCGTCATTGTTGTTTGTCGGCCTAGGCTGGATTTGAACCTGCCAACTCAGGTGTATGTGGCTGGCGCCTTAGCCCGTTGAGCCACAGGTGCTGAGCCAGAGATGGCGGGTTTGAATCCAGCCCAGGCCCACCAAACAACATTGACGGCTGCAACCAAAAAATGGCTGGGTATTGTGGCAGGCGCCTGTAGTCCCAGCTACTTGGGAGGCGGAGGCAAGAGACTCGCTTGAGTCCAGGAATTGGAGGTTGCTGTGAGCTGTGATGTCACAGCACTCTATCCAGAGTGACAGCTTGAGGGTCTGTCTCAAAAAA
>CAUYRH010153396.1:0-78190 GCA_963574655.1 Perodicticus potto | reverse complement strand
TTTTCCTTCTGGGTAGATGCCCAGTAATGGGATTGCAGGATCAAATGGGAGGTCTAGCTTGAGTTCTTTGAGAGTTCTCCATACTTCCTTCCAAAAAGGTTGTATCAGTTTGCAGTCCCACCAGCAGTGTAAAAATGTTCCCTTCTCTTCACATCCACGCCAGCATCTGCAGTTTTAAGATTTTGTGGGTCATTCTCACTGGGGTTTGATGGTATCTCAGGGTGTTCTGATTTGCATTTCTATAATAATTAGGGATGATGAGCATTTTTTCATATGTTTGTTAGCCATTCATCTGTCTTCTTTAGAGAAGGTTCTATTCATGTCTCTTGCCCATTGATATATGGGATTGTTGGCTTTCTTCATGTGGATTCATTTGAGTTCTCTATAGATCCTGGATATCAAGCCTGTCTCTGATTCAAAATATTCATGTTTTAATGTATATGTCTATCTGTTGCCACACAAATAAATTCATTATATGTTCAAAAGGACAAAAGACAGGTTACAATATAGCATGTACACTATAACCCCTGTGGAGAGCAGGCTGTGAGGCCACAGGGCCCCCACAGCCAGGGGAACCTTCAGAGAATGAACCCCCGTCTGCTTCTCCTCCGTTCCCAAAACAACCATATTCCTTTCCTCAGGCTCCCTCTGGCAGAAGTCACACAGCCCTTTCTTTGTCTAGTTAACCCTGCACAGATCCCTGGGATCTCTCCCTTCTTTCTCCTGGTCATATGCTAACAAAGTTGAGTAGAAACCACCAAGTCACATAGTTCTTCCTTTATTTGGTTAACTATGCAGAGATCCTTGTGATCTTTCCTTCCTACCCTTTCTCATATGTTAACGAAGTTGAGTAGAAACCATTAACAAGGACGATTTGTCTTTATTCAAGTCATTTACTTCTTCCTATCATACTGTAAGTCCAAAATACGCCTTTTATTTATGCTACTTCCCCACATTGTCTATGTTACTTCCGCCTAGACAGTCCAGTACAGATACTATAAAATAAAGCTGATTTTGTGCTTTGGTGCTGGCTGCAGCCATCCGCTCAGTCAGCCCTCCCGGCCCCATCTTTTGTCTCAGTGTCTTCTCTTGTGCTGTATTTTCCTGATTCCCCGTCCATTCCACTCTGGTTCACTCCCTTTCACTGCACTGGTTCATGACAACCCCGATGTGTATGTTTGTACGTGTACGTGGCAGCCACTAGCTACACACTGTGTGTGTATGTGGTATTCACGTATGTGAGTGTGTGACCGTCTACACACATTCAACAAACACAACTCTTTAAGCAGCTCACAAAAAGGAGCAGGGACTGCCCATGTAGTAAAATAATCAGTAGTTTTATTCCCCAGTACTATAATAAATGCAATCAGAAGAGAAATTTTCCACAAAAGTACAGAATAAATAAGAAAAATTATTATTTTTAAATGTCAATATATTCAAACTCTTTAGTTATCAGGTACATCCTGTAGGTTACCACTTTATCTGACAGCTCTCAAATTCTCAGATTTTGGCATTCTGTCTGGCTTTATTCGGCTTGATTTGTAGAAGTCACTGTTCTCTCTGCTATGCACAGATGAAGGTAGTTTGCCTCAGCCAGCATAAGGATGAGTTTCCCCTAAACAGCTTTCGATCATTAAACATGTGCTTAATAATGTCAGGAAAGCCATAGATTGGATGCATTTCCTCTTTACACAAATGCTCTTGAATCTTGCATTTTATTTCAGATGATCTGAAACCATAATCCTCAAACCTTATGAATTTAAGGACAAGGCAAAGTCTCCATAAACACCTGTCTCCTCCGTTCTGTTTATCACTTAAGAAACAAGGCATTTGGCAATCCTTTCAACTAGACACTAATAAGGTAAAAAGTTTTTGGAAATTGGTACCCAATTGGATTATTATTTTAAAGATAAATACTATCCTAATACTAAATGTAATAGAGCTCTGACCATCTTAGGCTCAGATGTTTACATTGACTAGGGCATCAGCTAGACAGCACTGAAAACTCTGATAATCTGTACAGGGCCTGTGTTACAGCAGGGATGGATAGTGAGATCCTGCATTATAAATTGGAATCTAATGTGAATAAAAACAAAACCTTTGCATTTTAAGCCAATTATAAAATGGTTTCACCATATAAACAAATCTAAGGCAATTAGGAACTGAGCCTTCCTGATTAAAACCTTGGACTTACACCACAAAATAATCTTGACAAACCGGTGCTCTGAATGAGGCAATTCTGGACACCTGAGTTGAGGTGCCAGTTCATCTACTGTTTGTTTTGCACTGGAGAAGCTGGCTTACCTCTCTGAGACACAGCTTCCTTAATTAAAATGTAGCTATTAAGTACCTACCTCCTAGATTTGTTGTGAACATTAAATGAGTGTACATGGCTTGGCCCCCGTAGCTCAGTGGTTATGGCGCCAACCACATACACCTAAGCTGGTGGGTTAAAACCCAGCCAGGGCCAGCTAAACAACAATGACAACTGCAACAAAAAATAGCCAGGTGTTGTGGCATGCACCTGTAGTCCCAGGTACTTGGGAGGCTGAAGCAAGAGAATCTTTTAAGCCCAAGAGTTTGAGGTTGCTGTGAGCTGTGATGCCACAGCACTCTACTGAAGGTGATATAGTGAGACTCTGTCTTAAATAAATAAATAAATAGTGTACATGAAAGTAGAAAGTAGAAATATGTAAGTTATTATACTCAAGTTTTAATATTTCTTCATTCTAATGGAATTTGTGAAGGGAGTACAGTTAAACAGGTATGCTCTGTCAGCCATCTTGAATAGGGATTTTCATGATAATATTAGTATTGACAGGTAAACCTAATTTTCTCTTTCAAGAAGACTGCAAATGAGATGAGAGCTATGTATTTGGGGTTGCTCTAAGATATAAATTACCACTTAGGAGTCTTTTGAATTTGCTGATTCACCTCACCACTGAGGGTCTGCTTAGAGCGAGTCTTCCAGACTAAATAAGGTATTTACACAAAGAAATCTTCCTGAAGGAAGAGCTCAAAGGAAAACGGAGAGGGAAGAAACTGATGAGTAATTCACCTGCAGAATGTATAGGAAATAGAAAGGCTCAGGCCCCAAGGAGCTCACCAAGAAGGAAGTCCAGACCACAGATGGGGAAATAAGGACAAGCATGTCTTACCACTTTACTATTTGTTCTAGCCCATGGCTATTTTCCTGGAGAAGTGAGCAGTAAAAACCTTCAGTTATTACTGAAATAAACACATTTGAATTTATATATTGTAGGTTTTACAACCTTTAGTTAATACTAAAATATGAGCAACAACAACAGAAATCGTTGTTTTTCTCAAAGCAGCAAAGAGCTGAGAGCTGACATTCAACTCTGCCAAGAGAAGGTCAGAACAAGAAAAGTGTCTTCTAGCATGAAGAAAGGGGTCAAGAGACCACCAGTTTGCAGTGTAGGAAGGAGAGGAATGTGTAAATAATCCAGACTCTAATCCAGACAGTGCTACTTCCAAGGTATGAAATTTGGGGAAGGATACTGAAATATTATCCAAATTTTGGTTGGTTTCAGCACTGGCAAAAATGGAATAATGATGATAATATTGCTATGGGCTGATTTGTGTCCTCTCCAAAAATTCATATGTTGAAGTCCCAATCCACTTCAGAATGTGGCTTTGAAAGAGTTAATTGAAATTAAATGAAGCCATTGGAGTGGACCCTGGTTCAGCAGGACTAGAGTTTTTGTAAGAACAGCAGATCAGGATATAGAAACACACAGGGGGAAGACCATGTGAAGACACATGGAGAAAGTGGTCATTTACAAGGCAAGCAGAAAGGCCATGGGAAAACCCAACTCTACCAATACCTTGTTCTTTAACGTCTAGCTTCCAGAACTGTGAGGAAATAAATTTCTATTGCTTACATCACTCAGTCTGTGGCAGCCCTAGAAAACTAATATAAATACCAACATTTGTGAGAATTAAATGAGAAACACATTAGGATAAAATCAACATTCAATGGTTATCTTCATATCCCTTCCCTGGTTGAAATGGTTTTTAATCTGTAAGTTGGCTATTTGAGCAAAAGAGGGTCAAATATATTACATAGCAAAAGTCTAGCCCATGAGCCTCTGAACTCCAGAAAACTGTCATTATTACAGATTCTGAGTAACCTAAGAAATATTAAGACATATTAGTGTGGAGATGATTTCACAAAAATTATTATTTTCTAATGTCAGAGTTGCACTAGAATTCTTGTGACCCTTGTCTCTCAAAGAAAAAAAAGTTTTAAAAACTTCCTACATGGGCTCAGCGCCCACAGCACAGTGGTTATGGCACTGGCCACATACACTGAGGCTGGCGGGTTCAAGCCCAGCCCAAGTCTGCTAAGCAACAATGACAACTGCAACAGAATAATAGCCGGGTGTTGTGGCAGTGCTTGTAGTCCCAGCTCCTTGGGAGGCTGAGGCAAGAGAATTGCTTAAGCCCAAGAGTTTGAGGTTGCTGTCAGCTGTGACACTACAGCACTCTACGGAGGGCAACATAGTGAGACTCTGTCTCAAACAAAAAAACAAAAACAAAAAACACTTCCTATATGCTACTTGTTTCTACAAATAAATAACTCGTACCTTTTGAACTACACTAACTGGTATGGCTGAATCAACACTTTGGGACCCAAACCCCATGAACTTTGTAATATGTAATATTTCTGCAAAAATTGCTTCATCATCATTCTTTTTATTTATGAACATTTATTGAGAGCAAACAGAAGACCAGATCTTGTGTGAAGCTCTGTCTCTATGAATAACACATGGGAATCCTATATTTCATAATATCCCCAAACCTCTAACTCCAAAAGTGAGAGCAGGCCCGTCAACTGCCCAAAGTGTAGTCCTTGAAATAACTGAGCAGCCAGGTGTCTCATGCTCATCAGCAATTCAGGAAGTCTTCCTCCCTTACATGACAGTTCCCATGCGTGACCCATAGATGGCACTAGTTGGCTACAAGACGTACTTTCTTAAAAAAAAAAATTCAGAAACTTTGTACTATGGGAATTTTCAAATAAATATAAAACAGAGTAGATATCATAATGAACCCACCTGTACCCACAGTGTCAAGAGTTATCAACTAGTGGTCAATATTATTTACTTACTCTATCCTCCAAATTTGTGAGGATTAAATGAGAAAAGGTAAAAAATTAGGATAAAATAGACATTAAATGATTTTCTTTTCATCCCTTTCCTGGTTGAAATGGTGTTTAATCTATAAGTTGGCTATTTGGGTCACAAGAATTCTAGTGTAACTCTGACAATTTTTGTGAAATCATCTGCACACTAATATGTCTTAATATTTCTTAGGTTACTCAGAATCTGTAACAATGACACTGGATTATTTGGAATCAAATCTCAGACATCATAACATGTCCTCTATACAATTCTAGTATGTATAAATAAACATTAAGAGAGAGATGAGCATCTTGACCAGACTTAAATCTGTCAGAGTTTTTATCTTCGTTTTTATTTATTTTATGTCAAATACCTAAAGATGAATTCACAAAGAATTTTTTAAAGGAGGCAATTCATATTCCATTTCAGTGGATCTTAACTCAAAGTACTACAATTCTCTGCTTTTTCTTCTACAAATCCCTTGCCAGCTTTAGTTTCTTTCCCCTCTATCATTTCCATAGCCTCAAGTCCCATAAGTGACCATAAAGGGAAAACTGATGACTTTGTTTAGGCAACTCACAGTTCTGCCAAAGTTTTATTACATCAGTTTGTTTGTTATTCATAATGAGAAGCATTAAGAAACAGTCCGTGGAACAATTCATTTCAAACTAAAACTATAGGTTGTGTTCATGGGAAGTTTTTAGGCAAGTCTTGTATTTGAAAACAACCATAGTAATAATTTTCCATTCTAAGGGCTTCAAATGTACTGTCAGTAATCAATTAGGTTCCAACTGGATTCCTCACTCACCTCAAACTCGGACCATACATTCAGGCTAGGGAAGCAGGGACTGGGAAACAGCACATTTCAAAGAGCAGCACGGGCAGGAAGAGACTCAGAAAAAGTATGAATTGGAGCCTTGTCACTAAGAGACCTTCAACACGTCACTAGACTCTCTGTGCCTCAGTTTTTTCCTCTGCGCTACAGGAATAATCCTAAATGCTCAACCTATCTAACACAATTACAGCACGGATGGAAGGAAACGTGAAAGTGCATTTCTGCTCATAAAACACAGCACACACTCATGAAGTCGGGCAGCACAGCGCGGTGGCTCAGGGCAGGAATTCAGGTGTCAGAATCTCAGTAATGAATAATCTGGGGCAGGTGACTTTACCTTTCTGAACCACAGTTTCAACATCTGTAAAATAAGGATCATTACAGACCCTCATCCTAGGGCTATTTTATAGATCAAAGGACAGAGGCAGATAAAGCCTTCGGCAGAGTCTTGACACATATCTAGGCTGAAGCACTCCAGACTCACAGAAAGTAAACAGACTGGAGAACATTTCCTACGAGGACCCTTTTGCGCTGCTCATTCATGTTCACATCTCTATTTCCTGGCATCAGAGTCACCCCAGAGCTTCTCTAAATTCTCAATTGGCCCTTTGGCGCAATGTGGCCTTCCCAGGGTCCTTCAGACCAGGTCTCACCTTCTGGCAAAACTTATATTTCTGGACCTGAAACAAAGGGAAACAGAGCTCCTGGGCTGAAGCCTGGGGAATTCATATTCTTGCCTCAGCCTTCTCATCATCCATATGCAAGTTCATGTGGTCGCGTCCAGGTGTCGCTTAAAGAAAATGACTACTGTTTCTGTGCCGCAGGCATAGATGAGTTATGATGCCAAACGCAGTGACTCATTTGCTCCTAATAGCATGTATATACATGTTGCTCTATCCATCCTGGAGGAGGCTGCAGTTGCCTGACGGGGTTTCCCCTGAGCAATTTGCTTCCTGGCTCTCAAATGGGAGGGACGTGGGAAGGAGCAAATCCCTTAGAATAAGTCTGGTCTCAGTTCATATAAAAGTCTGTGGGACTAGCAGTAAGGCAATTAGCATCAATCTGATCTTGTTTTCTCATCTGTCGTTTTAAAATCAACCTCCCACTCAGGAATGATATTTTATACTGTTGATGCTCTTAAAATTGGAATCTTAACAAAGAAAAACTTGTAACAGACGCATGTGACTATTGCTCAAATCATCGCTAAGGCACTTAGAGACGCACAAAAGAGGTTACGTTTGCTTGTGGTGTTTCTAAGAGCTGTGGAATGAAGGAGGGTTTCTTTGCAAATGTCCCATAAAGCTCCCTATAAACAAACATACACCAACAAATACAGCCACCTCTCCTCTTTTGTGACATCACTTGACACCAATAGCCACAGACAGGGCTATTCAAACAAAAACCTGCATAGGATAAGTAAACAGAAAAAGAGAGATAGAGATAATTACCTTCTTATCAGAGAGAAGACAGAAAGGTAGTTACCAGGAACAGCATCCCTCTCCCACCCACAGAAGAAACTCCAGCATTTCCCAAACCCATCTGACCAAATGATACAATAAGTTGATAAATCATATAAAAATAGATAATACAATATATTAATATTATATCAAGAGGGGACTCCTTGGCAAAAATAAACTTAAAAAAAATACTGGATTAAAGAAGTCACCTACTGCAAAATGTCTCAGAACCTCTAATTTATTTACTTATTTATTTATCTTTAATTTTTGTAGCACCTCTAATTTATCACTGTGCTTTATAACACTCCGAGAAAGTAAAGAGTATCTGAAGTGTTTCCCAAATATATTTTGCCATGAAACTTTCTATTCACAAATTATGTAAGAAATTAGGGGAAAGTTTCCTAGGCCTATATTTTTTAAATCCTATATGCTTAGAATATTACATTGCCTACAAAAGCAAAAGATAAACATTCAAACATAAGAAGAAACAAACCTGTTTTAGGTGAAAGAGTTTGTATTCTAGATTCTACTACTTGCACCTAGGAACCTCCCTGCTCTCCTTCCTCTAAAACACATGACTTCATGAGCTTGCCGTCCTTCTTCGCCTTAAACCCCAGTTGCCATTCAAGGAAGTCGTCTATATTCATCTGTTATGGGTTGAATTGCCCCCCCCATTCACGTGTTAAAGTTCTAACCCCAGTACCTAAGAATGTCACCCTATTTGGAAGTAGGGCCTTTCAGAGATAATCAATTTAAAATGTCGTTAGGGTGGGGCTAATCCAGTACGATTACTGTCTTGATAAAAAGGGGAAATTAGGGTCCAGAGATATGCATAAAGGAGACACAGGGTGAAGAGACATGTGGAAGATGAACATCTGCAAGTCAAAGAGAAAGGCGCCAACCCTACCGACACTTTGATTTCAGACTTCCAGCCTCCAGAACTGGGAGACAATAGTCCATTGTTTAAAGCCACCCAATTTGTGGGTCTTTGTAACTGCAGCCCTAACAAGAGAGTGTTCTGTCTTTACAATCAGCTTTCATTCCATCTATTTATCCATCAAATACTTATTCACAGCTTAACTAATTTCCAAGACTGTTCTAGGTACTGGGGGCACAACAGTGAACAACCTCAGACATCCTCCCTGCCATTGTGGATCTTACAGTCTTGTGAAGAACATAGACATGAAATCAGATGATCACTCAAAAATGTAAAATTTCAAAAGAAAATAACTGAAAAGAGACAGTGAGGATGCCAAACCATCCACATAAGCAGGCACCTATCCTATTCTGAGGTGTCAAGAGAGCTTCCCTGAGGAAGTAACATGTGAGCTGAGACTCGGAGAATAAGCAGGGATCCCTAAGGAGAAAGGAGGCTGTGAAAAGTGCTCCCAGCAGAGGGGGCAGTATGTACAAGCAAAAGAGGGCAAGTTCAAGTGGGCAAAAGGAAGCCAGAAAGATTGAGGTGGCCAAGCCAAATTAACTCTTCATCAGGTCCTTGCAAGCCAATTTTAGAATGTAGATATTTATCTTAAGAACACAAGGCACCCTCACAGGACCTCAGATGAGTATATGCCCAAGAGAATTGAAGATGTATGTCCACATAGACATGTACATAAATGTTCGTGGTAACGTGATTTGTAATTGCAACAAAGTGGGGAAAACTCAAATGTCCATCAACTGATGAAAGGGTAAATAAAGTGCAGTATACCCATATAATGGAGTACTATTCAGCCAAAATAGGGATGAATGAATAATGAGCCGTGAAAAATGTCATGTTCAGTGAAAGAAGCCAGTTACAAACGATCATATTTGTATATTGTGTGACTCCATTTATATGAAATGTCCAGAATAGACAAATCTGTAGAAACGGAAAACACACAAGTGGTAGTCAAAGGCTGATAGGAAGAAGAAATGGAGATTGACTGCTAAAGGGTACAGTGTTTCTTTGGAGATGATAAAAATGTTTTAGATTTAGATACCAATGATGTTTATACAACTTTGTTTGTACACTAAAAACCACTGGATTGCTTACTTTAAGAGTGCATGTTATGCTACGTGAATTATATCTCAATAAAAATTGTTTAACTATAAGAGGTAATGAGACGCACTTCAGTTTCTGATAATATGACAGACTGCATATATTAACTAACGCTTCCAATGAAAACTAAATGATTCCACTAAAATACACTGATAAGCTTTCAAGAAACCACATAACACTCCAAAGCCAAAAAAAAAAAAAAAAAAAAATAGCAACTAAAATAACTAAATATTAAAACTGGTCCTTACCTTGGAGTCATCTGTTCAGTCAGATATTGATTTACTATTTTCATGGGCTCACAGAGTATGGAAGACAGATGAGAAAGCCATGGCCCAACCAACATGGATTTATCTTATAGCAAACCTCTCCATCTATAGCTGGGATCCTTCCAAAAGCACCTAATTTGAGCATATGGGTAAGCAATGAAGTTGAACTATAAAAACTTGCCAATATTTTATTATTTTTGCCTTACAAAAAAAGTAATTTTACATGACTCAACCTGCAAACATTAGCCCTCAATGATACTCCTATATGATCCCCCAGAAATTACAGGGGGAAATTTGCAGCTTAGTACTTGGTAATGAGTAGAGGGGAAAATAATTCCTTTGGGGAATTGATGTTCATCTAGAATTACAAGCATAGGAAAACAGATTTTTGAATAACAAGAACAAATAAAGACATTTTGAAATGTCTAACAGATGGACCAACAGATTCTCACTAAAGAAAATTGTAATGAATATTCATCCTGACGAAGAAAAGTGATTCCAGATGATAGAACCAAGATAAAAAGAAATGTCAGTATTATATTGGCCAAAATAAGCTGGTAGAGGTATATTAAGGTCCATAAAGTATGCTTTTAGACACATAAAAACAAAAGATAAGATGATCAGTACATATTATAAAGAGTTGAATTCTCTAGGAAGAAATGATGAATAAAATTCTCCCTGTCTAATAAAGTAGTTTTCAAATGTATTATCAGAAGTTGATAGAAATAGAGAGAAATATTAAAAACCTACAATAATCCTGACAGTTTTTAGTGCCCTTCTCTCAGTAATTGATAGGTCAAGAAGACAAAAATCAGTAAGGGCATAGAAAATTTGAGAAAACAACAAAGAAGCTTGATCTTATGGGAACTAACAGACATTTACAGAGTACTATACTTAATACTTCAAAACATCCTGTATTTTCAAACACAGAGAGAACATTATGTACTAGGACAGAAAGCAAGTCTCAAAAAGTTTCTAAGAACAAGTGTCATATAAGTTATCTCAGACCACAGAATGATTAAGTTAGAAATCAATATCAAACGATGAAACCCCAAATGTGTGGAAATAAACACACGTCTACATAATTCACGGGTTATAGAAAAAAATCTTAACAGAGTTTACAAAACACTTGGCAATAAACAATAATGAATTTTACAATTTATCAGATGAAGTTAAAATAGTACTTCAAGGGAAATATATAGCCTTACATAACAAATTTGGGGGATTGGAGAGACTAGAAGAAATGAGCTAAGTCTC
This sequence comes from Perodicticus potto, assembly GCA_963574655.1. Classification (NCBI taxonomy): domain Eukaryota; kingdom Metazoa; phylum Chordata; class Mammalia; order Primates; family Lorisidae; genus Perodicticus; species Perodicticus potto. The sequence continues at coordinate 67,193 of CAUYRH010153396.1, read as the reverse complement.
CCCACTGGTTATGTTCAGGATGCCCCTTCAGACCCACTGGGTGCCCTTTTCTCCCTTGTTCTGTGTTCCCCAGAGCCTTGCCTGTAAGCTAGTTTATCCAATGGGTAACCTGCCATGAAAGGGTAGGAAGAAAGATAAGGGTTTTGTTCTCTGCTTCCTCCTTATGGAGCCCAAACCACATCTTTTCTTGAGCAGCCGCTCTCTCTCTTTTTTTTTTTTTTTCAGAGACAGTCTCAACTTTGTCACCCTTGGTAGAGTGCTGTGCCGTCACAGGTCACAGCAACCTCCAGCTCTTGGGCTTAGCTGATTCTCTCGCCTCAGCCTCCCGAGTAGCTGGGACCACAGCCGCCTGCCACAACGACCGGCTATTTCTGTTGTTATTGCAGTTTGGCCAGGGCTGGGTTTGAACCCGCCACCCTTGGTATACGGGGCTGGCGCCTTACTCACTGAGCCACAGGCACCACCCAGCAGCCTCACTAAGACTACAGCTCTCTCCCTTCAGGGTCTGGAAACAGACCACCTCCCTTCCCCTCCCAAGTCAGGTGTAATAATGGCTTCCTGCTGTTGCTGGTTCTGCATAATTCATCTCTTGCTGGTTTCTTTAACCCTGGCATCTATATAAATACTCTCCTCATTAAATTCTTAACCCTTCCATTGAGTATGCCATCGATTTCCTACCAGAACCCTAACTGACAAGTAGATGAAAGAAAAAATAAAGATGAATAGAGGTTAATGCCATATAAGACACACATCCAGTAGAAAGGACGAATAAAGACAAGAACTGATAAGCCATTAGCATGATTGACCAAGAAAATCACATTAAAAATGAAAAGGACATTCGTGGATCAATGGGCACTTGGGTTTCTTCCATGACTTAGCAATTGTGAATTGGGCTGCAATGTACACAGCTATGTTTTAATAATAAAGACAATAAAAAAAAATGAAAAGGATATAACCAAATATGGTGTGGAGATTTGAAAGCTATCAAGAGGATAGTATAGTTTTATGCTAATAAATTTGAAAATAGATGAAATGCACAAATTTTTAGAAAAAATACAATGTGACTCCAGCAAAAATCCTAAAAGATATAGCCCTATGAATGGATGTCCTACAGCTAACTCAGACTGGAATCCCAGCAATTTTGAAGCTGATTATTAAATTGTTGGCTACTTAATATTAGCCAAAGTGAGAGTATTCACACTGCAGAAATCAGTGAACATTACAACCATTGTAGAATTTGTGTGTTTTTTATAAATTGTATTTATTTATTTGTTTCTTTGTTTGTTTGTAGAGAGAGAGACTCACTTTGTCATCCTCAGTAGAGTGCTGTGGCATCACACAGCTCACAGCAACCTCCAACTCCTGGGCTTAGGCGATTCTCTTGCCTCGGCCTCCGGAGGAGCTGGGACTACAGGCGCCGGCCACAAGGCCCAGCTATTTCTTTTGTTGCAGTTTGGCCGGGGCCGGGTTTGAACCCACCACCCTCAATATACGGGGCCAGCACCCTACTCACTGAGCCACAGGCACCGCCCTATTTATTTATTTTGATAAATAGCTCTTCTGATTCTTTTTTCTTTTCTTTCTTTTTTTTGAGACAGAGTGTTACTATGTCCCCCGTGGTAGAGGGCTGTGGCATCACAGCTCACAGCAACCTCATACTCTTAAGCCCAAGCGATTCTCTTGCCTCAGCTTTCCTAGTAGCTGGGACTACGGGCACCACACACAGTGCCCTGCTATTTTTTTGTTGCAATTCTCATTGTTGTTCAGCTGGCCCAGGGCTGGGTTCGAACCCACCAGCTTGGGTGTATGTGACCAGAGCCCTACCCACTGAGCAATGGGCTCCGCCAAGAATTTGTGTTTTCAATTAAAAATCTATCAACAATAGGGCGGCGCCTGTGGCTCATCGAGTAGGGCGCCGCTGGCCCCATATACTGAAGGTGGCGGGTTCAAACCTGGCCTCGGCCAAACTGCAAAACAGAAAAATAGCCAGGTGTTGTGGTGAGCGCCCGTAGTCCCAGCTATTCGAGTGGCTGAGGCAAGAGAATCTCCTAAGCCCAGGAGTTGGAGGTTGTTGTGAGCTGTGTGACACCATGGCACTGTACCGAGGGTGATAGAGTGAGACTCTGTCTCTACAAAAAAAAAAAAAAGAGAGATCAACAATAAAAGCTCCTTGGTGGTGCCTGTGGCTCAGTGAGTAGCGCACCGGCCCCATATACTGAGGGTGGTGGGTTCAAACCCAGCCCCAGCCAAACTGCAACAACAACAACAAAACAAAACAAAAAAAATAAAAGCTCCAGGCTCCAAACATTTAACAAGCAAGTTCTATCAAAATTCATCAAAAGAGTAATTCCAGTCTTATTAAGAGCTCCTTCAGGTAAATAAAGAATCATTTAATGAGTTCAGCGTAACTTTGAGGTTCGGTCTGATAAAGCATAAACAAGAAAAGTCACAGGACAATCTTATTATTTATTACTATACCAGCGAAAATGCTAAACAAAATGTTAGCGAAGCAAATCCAGTGATGTATGTAAAATATAACATGAACAAAATGAATTTTTCCCAGAAATACTTCTCCTAGATGGGTTAACATTAGAAAAATCTTTTAGAGTAATTCTCTACCTTGATAAACTTATATCATCTCAATAGATAAAAAATACCCTTGATGAAGCTTAATAATATTCAAATCAGAAGAGATGCAAACTACATTATTTAAGGCCTTAGGCACTGTTGACATGCCAGGCAAAAATATTTTGATTGCTGGGTGCTGAGTCATGGGAAAATTTAGGGAAAGCCCCAAAAAAGAGCTGGGCTGCCAGGGTGGCAGGAGGACAGCAGGTATTTACCAACCCACTAGGGAAGGATTGCAGTATCTTAGTAATCATTTGGCTGTACTGGTCCTTCCAGATGCCAAGATAATAAATACCAGGCTGAGAAATCCCAAATTTCTCCTATTACTCATTATTTTGTAAATCTATTTGACCCACTTATGTTGGCAATTATATGACCTCTCCTTCAGATGGAAAACTTAACTGTATCTTAAGAAAGAAGGAAAATCCTGACACTTAAATATTTTAATAGCAATCTGTTGGCACTAGCAAACCGTCTGTGTTTCAAGTAGTACCACCCCTAGTCCTCACGGACAGGAACAGTCTGCTCTGCAAGAAACCTTGGTGCTGCCCAAGTTTTCAAAATGCCAGTTCGAGATAGTGTCACTCAAGCACAGAGGGACATGGTATGGAACAGCCTGTTATCTTTCCTTTGTGTTTTGAAGACTGGGCTAGGAAGAGTCACAGACCAGCCCTGGCTCAATGCTCTCCAAGGTACAAGGTAGTCCGGAGCAGTGCTTCACAAAATGGAATGTGTGTACAAATCATGTAGGAATCTCGGTAAAGTGAAAATACTAATTTAGTAGGTGTGGCATGGGGCCTGAGACTCAGGCTGCTGCTCCAGGTGCAGGAATGAATCCCAAGGGTCTAGAGGGAACAGTGGTTGTAAGTCACTCTCAGACATGCATCAGAACCACAGAGAGAGTACCTGTTAAAACATAGATTGCACGGCTCGGCCCCTGTGGCTCAACGGGCTAAGGTGCCAGCCACATACACCTGAGCTGGTGGGTTCGAATCCAGCCTAGGCCCGCCAAACAACAATGACTGCTGCAACCAAAAAATGGCCGGGCGTTGTGGCAGGTGCCTGTAGTCCCAGCTCCTTGGGAAGCGGAGGCAGGAGACTCGCTTGAACCCAGGAATTAGAGGTTGCTGTGAGCTGTAATGCCATGGCACTCTATCCAGGGTGACAGCTTGAGGCTCTGTCTCAAAAAAAAAAAACAAAAAAAACATAGATTGCTTGCTGATTTGTTTGAGTTCTTTGTAGATTCTAACTTTTAACCCTTTATTGGATGTGTAGATGGCAAATATTGCAGCAATTTGGAAGGAACTAGAGGCTATTATCATAAGAGAAGTAGCTCAAGAATAGAAAACAAGTATCACGGACACTCTCTAGTAAACGCGGACTAAATGATGGGCACACAAGTGCACAGAGGAAAGTAAAGGTTGCTGGGGAAGTGTTGGGGGAGTGAAGGAGAAAAACCCAACTAATGTGTACAATGAACTATTCAGGTGAAGGGCACATGTATAGCCCTGACTTAAGCCATTTAACAAAAAAACTGTACCCCCTTAATATTCTGAAATATAAAAAAGAGGTTACAGTGAAAATAAGAACTTGAAAAGAAAGGCAAAAAAAAAAAAAAGAAAACCCAAAAGCTCCAAACCATAGATTGCCTCCCTAGCCCACCCCAGAGTTTCAGATTCAGCAGCTCTGGGTTAGGGCCTCAGACTTTGCTTTTTTAACAAATTCCCTAGTGACAATAACGCAGCTACTTTGGGGATAACACACTTTGAGAATTACTGATGTAGACTAGAAACTCAGGCTCCTAGAACCTTATTTCCCCCAGCATATCTATAAACATACTAATGTGGTGGCGTCCGTAGCTCAGTGAGTAGGGCGCTGGCCACATACACCGAGGGTGGAGGGTTCAAACCCAGCCCAGGCCAGCTAAACAGCAATGACAGCTGCAACAACAACAACAAAATAGCAGGGCATTATGGCAGATGCCTGTGGCCCCAGCTACTTGGGAGGCTGAGGCAACAGAATTGCTTAAGCCCAAGAGTTTGAGGTTGCTGTGAGCTGTGATACTAGAGCGCTTACCAGCAGTGACATGGTGAAACTAAAACAAAAAACATACTAATGCTAGCATTTCTGCATTTTGGCAAAGAATTTAGATTCACATGAACAATGGAGCACTAATGATGAAGTTCCCAAGGGTAGGGGCCACATCTTATATTCATCCAATGCAATTTGAACATAATAAGAGCAATTAGTACAGTCTGGATTTATGGCAATTAAATGATTAATTTTACTATCTGATGGGAACTTTTACCCTTCTAAGTGCTTTCTGTCTCAATTAGTGAAAAGCTAATCAGCTGCCAGCTCTACCTCTCAATTCATTTTTATAAATTTCAAAGAATACCTCTTCTCTCTTTCCTTTTTTGCAAATGAAATGGTCTCAATTAAGAAAGCAACTAAGGGCTTGGCACCTGTGGCTCAAGCAGCTAAGGCGCCAGCCACATACAACTGAGCTGGCGGGTTTGAATCCAGCCCCGGCCCACCAAATAACAATGACGGCTGCAACCAAAAAATGGCCGGGCGTTGTGGTGGGCGCCTGTAGCCCAGCTACTTGGGAGGCAGAGGCAAGAGACTCACGTGAGCCCAGGAGTTGGAGGTTGCTGTGAGCTGTGATGCCACAGCACTCTATCCAGGGTGACAGCTTGAGGCTCTGTCTCAAAAAAATTAAAAAAAAGAAGAAGAAGAAGAAGAAAGAAACTAGGGGGCAGGGGATTACAGGCTCCTTCACTTTCTATCTCTTACACCTAAAACAGGACCTATCAGAATCTAAGTGTTCAATAAATATTTGAGGAAAAAGAAGGGAGGAAGGGAGAAAAGGAGGGATGGAGGGAAGGAAAGAAGAAAGGAAGGGAGGGAAGGAGGGAGGAAAAATATCCCCTTATTTCAATGTGTGTGTAGCTTACTCTTGGTCTATCTTCAAAATAATTAAACTGAGTACCTTTCCAAGGGCAGAATTCTGTTTACTTTTAGTTGGCTCTATATTCCAGATGATATCTTCTAGAAATAAAAATTCAAATGATTTCTTAATAATGATAATGATAATACATTTTAAAAGCCAAAGTGTTAACATATCATTAGCTTGCAGAAAGAATTTGGCTACTAGGTTACTGTGGCAGGTAGAACCATGGTCTACTCTATAACATTATCTTTCTTCTAACTGGACTTATTATATCCAGCAGATACAAAGACAAGAGCTACTGGACCAGAGATGATCATGATCTGTTTACCCAGCTACACAATTAATATCTGACATTTGCCCACAGCAAGTCAACTGCACTTTCACTGGTAAGGTCCAGAACTAATGAGGTTGGGCTGCCTCTCGGTCTTAACCAATGTCTGCAAACCTTTCCAGGTACCTACAACATGCCAGTGATTTCTGGGAGACAGAGAGAGGTTCAAGGAGAACTAGATGCAGTCTTTACCTAAAGGAGTTGTCACTTTATCTGGAGAGAAGAGGTGGTAAATGAGTGGCTTTATGTTATAACTTCGTGTATGTTATATATGTGAAGTCTGCAGGATGGAGGAGGCAGTGATGAAATAAATCCTTGAGAGAGTCAGGAAAGAATAGAAAAAGGGTAACATTTATGCTGGCTCTGAAAGTTTAAGAGTGAACTTGGAGGTGGAGGCAGGACATAGTGATTTCCAGGCAAAGAACAGCATGTGCTGATGTATTGGGTGCACCCTCTAATAAAACCAAATGTTGTTAAACCAGTTGGGAAAGGGGGTGATCTGAGCAGCCACTCTGAGCACCTGTCACATGGGTTCACCCAGGCCAAATAGCTATTTATAACAATATTTGTAGGTACTGTTTAACTTGGGGCTTGACGATAGCAAACAATTCATTAAGAATGACTAAGCCCAAACTAAGGCATGACAGCCATATGCAGTTTACTACACAGTTCCAGAAGCAGGAGCACAGGTTCTACTCAGAAGGGTTCCTCATCCCCAGGGAACTGGTGAAATTCTTTGGCTGCTGGAACTCTGTTACTCCAGATTTTGAATATTCTTTCTTTCTTTCTTTTTTTTTAAGAGACAGAGCCTCACTTTGTCACCCTTAGTAGAGTGCTGTGGCATCACAGCTCACAGCAACCTCCAGCTTTTGGGTTTATGCAATTCTTTTGCCTCAGCCTCTGAGTAGCTGGGAGTATAAGCACCTGCCACAACTCCCAGCTATTTTCTTTTGTTGCAGTTTGGCTGGGGCTGGGTTCAAACCCACCATCCTGGTATATGGGGCTGGCACCCTACTTACTGAGCCACAGGCACTGCCCAGATTTCAAATATTCTTTCATTGTTTGAGATCTGCTGATCCACTTTCCTGAGTGTTATGCTGTTTTCATCCCTGTACAATCCACCCTGTTTTCTTGGACCAGAACCCGTACTTTCAGTGCCTGTTTCAACCTAGATTCGAGCAGCACTTTCATAACAGAGACCCTTGTCAATTTTGCTGTGAAGAATTCTCCTGGGTGGCACCTGTGGTTCAGTGAGTAGGGCACCAGCCCCATATACCAAGGGTGGAGGGTTCAAACTTGGCCTCAGCCAAACTGCAAAACAGAAAAATAGCCGGGCGTTGTGGCAGGCGCCTGTAGTCCCAGCTACTCAGGAGGCTGAGGCAAGAGAATTGCCTAAGCCCCAAGAGCTGGAGGTTGCTGTGAGCTGTGAAGCCACAGCACTCTACCAAGGGCAACAAAGTGAGACTCTGTCTCTAAAAAAAAAAGAATAATAAATTATCATGTTTATTGGTTGAATTTTGGCCCACAAATGTCTCTCTCTGATGACAAAGCCCTGCAGCTTTTCCTCCCTCTTAGTTGAACATTCCATTTCCAGAGCAGCTCCCTGTGTGTTCTTAGGGATGAGCAGTCTAATGTGGCGTGACAAGGAGAAAGGTATGGTATGCCTTGTTTCTTCTCCTTTTTTTCCTTTTTTTTGGAGGCAGAGTCTCACTATGTCACCCTTGGTAGAGTGCCATGGTGTCACATAGCTCACAGCAACCTCAAACTTGTGGGCTTAAGCAATTCTCTTGCCTCAGCCTCCTGAGTGGCTGGGACTACAGGGACCCACCACAACACCTAGCTATTTTTTTGTAGCAATTGTCATTGTTATTTTAGCTTACCCAGGTCAAGTTTGAACTGCCAGCCTCAGTGCATGTGGCCAGCACCATAACCAGAGTGCTTTGAGCGCCAAGCTGGTATGCCTTGTTTAAAACTTCTTTGCTGGCTCAGTGCCTGTGATTCAATGGGCTAAGGTGCCAGCCATGTACACCTGAGCTGACGGGTTCGAATCCAGCCTGGGCCAAACAACAATGACGGCTGCAACCAAAAAATGGCCGGGCATTGTGGCGGGCGCCTGTAGTCCCAGCTACTTAGGAGGTGGAGGCAAGAGACTCGCTTGAGCCCAGGAATTGGAGGTTGCTGTGAGCTGTGATGCCACAGCACTCTATCCAGGGTGACAGCTTGAGGCTCTGTCTCAAAAAAACCCCAAAACTTCTTTGCTTAGGTTCTTTTCTTCTTTTCTTTCTTTTTTTTTTTTTTTTTGCAATTTTTGGCCAGGGCTGGGTTTGAACCCGCCAGCTCCAGCATATGGGGCCAGCGCCCTGCTTCTTTGAGCCATAGGTGCTGTCCTGCTTAGTTTCTTATTGAAGGATCTATCCAACACTGCCAAAAGGAGTGTTAAAGTCTCTGACTATTATGGTGCTGGAGGAAATCAAGTTGCTCATGTATGTTAGGGTCTCTTTTATAAAACTGAGAAACATTCTGGTTGGGTGCATAAAGGTTAATAATTGAAATCTCATCATCTTGAGTGTTCCCGTAACAAATATGAAGTGACTGTCTTTATCTTGCTTTACTTTTATTGGTTTAAACCCTATTGTCTCTGCATTAAAAATTACAACACCTGCTCTTTTCTGATTTCCATTTGCCTGCATTATAGATGACCATCCCTTCTCCTTTCATCTATATTTATCCTTTAAGGTAAGATGAGATTCTTGTATGCAACAGATATCTGGCCTGAGTTTTTGTATACAGTCAGCCAACCTGTGCCTCTTTAGAGGACAATTTAAGCCATTCACATTAATTGAGAGTATTGATAAGCCTGGTAGTATTTTGGGTGTTGAGTTTTTCAAAAGTCCAGTGGACATTTTTAATTCTTTCACCATTGTGGAGGTTGGGATTTGATCAAAAATTTCTGAGTGAGTTTACTTTGTTGGTAGAGCATTGTGTTGGTCATTGTGGAGGATGGGTCTGAGAATGTCATGGAGAGCTGATTTAGTTATGGCAAATTTCTTCAGTATGTGAATGTCACTAAAGTATTTAATTTCTCCATCATAAATGAAACTCAGTTTAGCTGGATAGAGGATCCTGGGTTGAAAGTTATTTTGCTTTAGGAAATTAAAAGTCAATGACCACCCTCTTCTAGCTTGAAAGGTTTCAGCAGAGAGATCTGCAGTCATTCTAATATTCTTCCAATCTGAATTCATTCTTGTAGGGTATGATTTTCTTACATCTGGCTGCTTGTAGAATTTTGTCCTTCATATTAACTTTGGCAAGGTTAATTACAATGTGTCTGTGAGATGCTTTGTTTGGTTGAGTCATGCTGGGGTTCTGAAACTGTCCACTATCTGAATTTCAGAATCTATTGCCATGTTTGGGAATTTCTCCTCAATTATCTCTTGGAGTAGAGCAGCTAGACCTTTCGAAACAAACTCGCTGCCTTCAGGAATTCCTATAAGGCGAATGTTTGCTTTCTTGGAATTGTCCCACAGCTCTCTGAGAGAATGATCTGTTTTTGCTATCCACTTATCTTCCTCTTTCAGTGTTTGGGATCATTCAAAAGCTTTGTCTTCAGTGTCAGAAATCTTTTCTTCTTCCTGCTCCATTCTGTTACTAAGGGATTGTACTATATTTCTCATATCTTAGAGGGCTGCAAATTCTTTTCTCAATGTGTCAAAATCTTTGGTGATTTTATCTTTGAATTCATTGAATTCTTGAGACAACTTTTGAATTATTCCTAGAATTTCTAGTTCCAACTTTACTTCCATTCTGTTAATCTTATTTGCCGTCTAAATTCTGAATTCGATTTCTCACGTCTCAGCCATATGTTTATGAATGGGATCTTCTGGTGTGTCCACCTTGTCATTCCTTGGGGGAGTTGATCTACTCTGATTATTCATGTTGCCAGAGTTTTTCCACTGATTCCACCCCATGATTATTTTTCACCATTGGGCTAGATGAGCCGGTAAGGTGAAATTGGATTGGGGTCTCCTGGAGTAGTGATTAACCAGCCCTTTTCCAGAAAGACGGGACTGGTGACTTGCAGCTTTTACCCTACAGCTTTGCAAAGGACTCATATACTACTACAGCTTATGACTCTGGGGACCTGCTTGGTGTGGTGGGGCTAGAGGACTCTGTCTTGTATTCAGCTGGTCTAGGTCCAATCCTAGTGAATCAGTGACTCTGAGTTGAAGTCTTAGTTATGGAGAAATATAAGCAACTATGACACCCTGCTCCCCACAGGCAATAACTAGAAGAGGATAATCAAACCTTCCCACTCCAACACAACCAGGGTACAACCTTGGAGGGTCCTCAGGTGATTGGCCCAGGTCAAGAGTTCCAAACCATTTGTCCCAGTCAACACCAGCTCTCAAGTAGGAGAGTTCAATAGGTCTCCAGCAACTAGATGGCAGGGGTCCACTAGCAAGTCAAGTGTGGCTCACTCTGGTGCTCTGTGGAGTCAGAAAGGCCTGCCTAGAAAATGAGTTAGTTGCGTGGAGGTTGATACCTCCTTCCCCACCTTGCACCTCCGTCACACCCAGTCACTGGTAACCCTGTGGGGCTGTGGCCCAGTTCCCTCCAATGAGCAAATGCGCCAGAGGGCTGTTCCTACTAGAGTCACAGGGAGATCAATGTCTCCTCCACCAGGCCACCACACTCTGCCACCAACCAGCAGGAGAAGCTGAAGCCTGACTACCTCAGGTGCTCAATGGAAGCTGGGGAGTGTCATTCAGTTCCAGCCCTGCCCTGGGCTAATACTGTTGTCATTTATATTCTAGCAGAATTTGCATTTCTGTCCTGGCTGTGTTCAACCACAGGCCAGGTGCTTTTTGAGTTCACAGAAGCTGCAACTCTGCCCTACCCTGTGCCACTGCCACCTTGCAAATTCTTGCAGAGCTGACATCTCTTTCTCTGCTGCACTCTTTGTTGGGTTGGGTGTGATTAGAGCTCACAAAGGCTCTCCATTCCTTCCTTGCCCTAGGCTTATGATCTTGTCCCTGCTGTGCTTCACTGGGGACCGGCTGCGTCTTGGGCTCACAAAAGCTGCAATTCTGACTCAGCTCTGTCCTGGGAGTGTGCCATCTCTTGTGTGTGGGTATTCTAGTCTCAGTCCCCTCTGAGCCCCTCCCAGGCAGGAATCCCTGCAGACATACCCTTTGCTCACAAGGCCTGCCTTTCCATCCCAGATCTGCTCTACTTGTGGCTGTCCCTGGAGTAGATGCCCAGCTTCATTTGGATGCTAAAAGAGACGGGAAGTGTTTCTCCAAAATGCCACCAGGGGTGTGAGCCCTATTGTTCCCACCAGTGCCACCGCTGCTGTCACACTCTGCTGCAGGGCACTGTTTCTCCTTCTGCTTGGCTCCCTTGCACCATAGTCCCCACTTTACACCCATGCCACTGATTCAGCACAGACTTGTAGCAGCCCAGCCTTGCCTGTACCTCTCAGAAATTGCCCAACAGTCTGGACTCTGCCAGGGACAGGCTTCGAGATCTCAGGGTGAGAGTGGAGGGGAGCGCTATTAGTTCAGAATTGCAGGTAGAGTATATGTTCAGTTTTATGCCTGGCGGGAGATTGCCAAGGCACACAAGTGGGTTCTCTCTGAGGAAGGAGTTCCAGTTTTTAACAGTTCTCTCCCATGGGATAAAATAGGAGGAGATCTGAACTCTGCTCTCATGTTTGTAGAAAGTACACTGTGAGCTATTCTCATGGGGGAGGGACTCCCATCCACTGGGCAATGGGTTTTGTACATATTGTTTGTCTTCTTGGGGTCACAGCTCACCTCAGCAGGGGTGATGTGCACTCTTCAATCTTCTCTCTTGGCTCAGCTCCAAACCATCAGCTTACTTGATAAGCTTCTGTCCATTAATTCTCCTTCTGGATGAGAGCCTCTGTGGAAAACAGATTCCAGTTGGCCATCTTGCCTCTCCCCTATACTCCTGTTCTTAATCCACACACCACATCCCTCTCTGCAGAGTTAAGAGTGAATAAGTCACTAGACCATAGGGCCTTTAAATGCATATCAAACCTGTGGTGCCATTAACTGATGAAAGCACTATACAATGTTGTTAAAGAATAAAGCATTTTAAATGACTATGTTACTGGAAAAAAAAAAGTAAAGCATTTTAATTATTAGTAAGTAAGTTTGCCAACCTCTCACTGGACCCTCAGAAAGAAATTGAGATGTAACTCAAACAGGTGAGCAAAAACAAACATCTTCTACAAAGGGCAGTAACCTTTTAACCTGACCATGGGAGCCAAAATAGGTTGACCTTTTAAGTGTCTATTTGGGAGCCCCAGAAACATCCTCTGCTCCAAACCACCTGCTTTGTTCCTGTCCAAAGGGCACTCAGCAGCAGATTATTGCTCAGAAAAGTGAGTGCATATTGAGAGTAGAGGGAGCAGTTTATGTAAAGGTATTAAGTAAATGCCTAAGACCAAAGCACAAAAGCTGTGGTCATGTGAGGAAGGTGATCTCAAGTTCTAGGGTAGGTTTGCTTAAGACTGACAAAGATTTTCAGAGATCAAGAGAATAGTACCTGTGAAGTTAGGGCATGGCACATACACAGAGCCAGTTCCTCTCTTTTCCGAGTATTTTAGGCATACCACCCCTCAGGTAATCATTAGTTTATCTGATTTTGCTTGTTCCTCTCTGAACTATTTCCCAAAAATGAATGTGCTTTTTTTTTTCTGTGTATCACCAGCATCTACCACAGTGCTTAGTATATTTCAGATTTCAATAAATATCTGCTATATCTATATATGTCTGATAGAAAACAAAGTTGCTTTTGACAATTGAAGTACCAATAAAATATTTTTTAAATTGTTATTACTTTGAACTTTTGGCTCATACATATTCTTTTAGCAGAGATGTGGCAGAACTGTTATAAATATCAGCTTTATATTCAGGAAATTCTGGGTTTAACTTGGCCCTTAATATTCTTTGCCCAGAGAAAATCTGCTAACCTTTCCAACTTGACTTTATTCATCTGTGCATTAGTCTAGATAACCACTCGGGATTGTTGTGAGGATAGTATAAAGCGTTTTCCTGGTTTTGACAATAGAAAACTTTAAACAAATGTTATATATTACCTTGAGAAAAATGTTTTCAGGTAATTGTCTCAGTTTAACCTTCTTCCAGTGAGCCTTGTTGGAGCTCTGGTAAATAATTTACTATTTCCCAAGGTTAAAAAAAGTTGAAAGTGAAAAGGGATATAATGACTATGTAAGAATTTAGTACATAAGCATGTTAAAATTACCATCCACAGAACTGCAACAAACAGCAAACTAGAAAAAGTGTTTTCAATAAATAAAATTAATATTTAACATTTTAAGAGGTCAGCCAATGTGAAATTGTTTAAACCCTGATAAAAAGGCAAATGATCTTAAAAGACAATTCACCAAAGTAGAAATTTTAATAGCTGAGAAGCCTGAGAATTAAAATAAATCTTTTATACTTGCCAATAAGTGAAGAGATACCTAACAACATATCATTTTTTATATATCAAATTAGCAGTAACAAGAGAGATAAAGGAAGAAGAAAAGAGGGACAGAGAGAGATGAAAAAAGAAAGGAAGTAAAAGAGGGAAGAGAGAGAAGGAGGGAAAAGGGGAAAAAGGAAGAAAGAAAAAATATTAAAGGGTGAAAACTGTACACTTTCAAATGAGTTTCATGTATAGCCAGTGGAAATATAAAATGAAAGACCATTTCCTAAAAAACAATTTTGGAGTAACATAAAGCACATCCTTAAAATGTACAACCTTCGATGCAGTTATCTACAGTTACAGAATCTATCCTAAGGAAATAATTTATGATTATATAAGATATATAAATACAATGATGACATTCATCTCAGAGTAATTCTTAAAAAGGTAAAAATATAGAAAAAGACACAAATGTTAAATTATTACATTGGGAGAAATGCAACCAGTAAACCTTTAAAATATATTCAATATCTTGGAAAATGACTTAGCTAATGTTCAGAAAAATACTGGGAATGTAAAAAAAAAAATGCTTTCTTGGAATTTGGGGCATTTTATGGAATTTTGTGATTTCAATTATGTACATATGTGTGTGCATATATATATGCACACACACTATATTTCATTGATTCTAATGTATACATTTTTCACATTTTAAATTAGCCTCTGTCTAAAATCAATACTGTCACTCGATCCTATAATTCCTTTACTAGGTATGTATCCAGAAGACCATGCCACCTTTTTAGAGAAAAGAACCGAATTGCTACCACATGATTAGGTTTTCAATATCTGCTTAGCACTTATTGATACGGATATTTTCTTATTAATATGTTTATGGTGTATGTTGTGTGTTCTTCCATGAAAGGTCTATCAACTTTAGAAGAACAGTGACAGGCACATAGCAGTAGTTGATTAATAAATGTTTGTTGAATAAGTGAATGTACTTCTCGGTGATTCGGTGAACAGGTTGACCTAGATTATCGCATTATTTGTCTTAATGAGGCTGAAGTTCCTGGAAGAGAAAATGCTTGAATAATGTTGTAAATAATGAGCCAATTTATTAAGGTAGTATTCTGAATTTGTCTTTTCCCACTATAATATGCTACAATTTAAAAGCAGTTTAAGAATCGGAAAAGTTAAAGATTGGTAAGAAAATTACAACATTAAAAAAATTGCTTTTAAAGATATTTTGCCAATTAAAACCACTTCATTTTTTCTTTTTAAGTAAAGATGTGTGTCTTTAAAAATAAAAACAAAATAGCAAAATGTATGATAATCTCCCTTATCTACAACCTAATAATTTTATTCCTTACACCGAGTAGTTTTTCATTAAACTGCATGATTTGCAGGCTCTTTCTTTGTTTCATTTTTGAAACATTGATAATGTTACAACCATAGCTCGGCTATTATGAATTAAAATCTTAGAAAATAAAATTGAAGTAGATGAAATAAAACAAAAGGCCCCCATTTACGACTGCCTTATTAGTCTGTAGGTGAAAAGGGGTGACAGGTACTGCTCGGAATACTAAATTGTAGTGGTTTGCACGCTCTGGGGAACCAGAGTTTTGTCACGGGTTGAAAGTTCAGAAGCATTTAAACAAAGCACAGTGCCCAGAAGGGGATTGTAATGCAACTCGGCAATTTAAATAAACAAAAAGAAACATTTTTATTTAACCTATACTAATGTGTACTTTGAAAAGTATATTCATCTTTTTCCAAAGGAGTATTCATTTTGTGAGAGTAAAAAAAAAATTTAATGTACTTCAATACACTTTTTTTTTTACACATTTACTGTTTCAAGTACCTCCTTACTTCAAGCAGATAGACTGTACTATACCATGAGATCATAATAGTTTATATAAAATCCAGTAAAAGGCTTAGGAGTGGAATGCAAGACCACACAATGAATTCCAAACTCCTTGATTCTGGGTAACATAACATAAAAGTCTTTTACAGCTGTCTTAATCATTCTTATTATAGGCATATTCTTATTTATATAAACATTTAATTTTATGGCAAAACTGAAATTAACAGGGACAGTAAAAATGGAGCAAATCTTTGAAAAAGCTGAAAGATGCAATTATCCTGATTCAGGGTTGGTAAAATGTCACATATCAGAGAGAACAACTCATGTTAACATGGGCATTTTACTGCTTTAGACTTATCTTGCTTTGGTGTTTGGAAAAAATAACTTCTCATTGGGGAAATAGTCCCTCCCATGATGATGTGTTTGTATTTTAACCTATTCAGTATTGTAATATGCATAAAACAATATTGCTTTTGATGAACTGATGTTCTGTAAGATCAAAGTTCCATAATGCTCAAAAACGTAAAGTCTACATCTCCTTTGTAATCTAGAGGGAAAATAGAGTGATTTTTAACATCTGGAGAATGAAACTCTGAGTAAACAAGAAAGAAGCAGATTCATTATTTAGTTATCTTTACTTCTTTGCTAAAGCAGCTCTGAATCATCAGATGGAGAAGCAGTATAAATAGACAGACCTTTTGAAACAATGCAACTCACGGTGGGGGGGACGTGGAGTGTGCACACTAATGTTTATGGTGAATGAAAGAAATATTAATGAGGCAATTAGCACCTATGTTATAAATATTTAAAATGCATAAACTAAGACAAAATTGTTCAGAAGTAATGACAAGCATTGGAGATAGTCAGAAGATAACATTTTAAAATAAAAATATATTCAGGAAATAAAATAATATCATAGTTAAATTAATAACCTAGCACTTTTTGTATTATGTTTTAAAACTTTCTAAACAAATGATTTTATAATTATGATAGTAATATATTTCAATGTAAAGGATTTGAAAATCTGGAAGTACAAATAACATAAAACCCACCCATATCTCTACCACTAAAATACAATTAATTACCAGTTGTATATTTTTCAGCTCTTTCTCAATGGACACATACAGCATTTAAGTTGGGGAAGGAATAAATGTCAGATAATAGCTTATACAATGTTTTGTATTTAGGTTATCTTTATGATTACATAAATAACACAATTTCATTGTTTGAGATTTTAAAACTATACAATGGTGTATTAAGAGCAACTCAAACTCATCATAGAGAGAATTCTTGGTTACTGTGAGCAGGTTGGCATATGATCCGATCTTCTTTCTTCTATGACCTTCTTTTATCATTTCCTTGGTCTTATCTGTCTCTCCTCCATATGCTTGATGTGAATTCTCTGTATGTGTATCTCATCATTGTTTATGGTTCAAGGTGTCCCTTCTGTTTGTAACACAACCTTTCCTCCTCCACATACACCACGTTCCTGGCTAATTCATTTATACTTTGGTTCAGAAATCACTCCTCCTCTCTCCCTGCCACAGGCAAGTCTTCTTCGATGATTTCACCTGCCTTCTTTATGGGTAAGTGATCTGTCCTGGGGTTCCCATAAGATCCAGTCTAGGCTTCTATCAGTTACTTTCCAAGAAATGACATTGACTCTGTTATATACTTCTATCTATTCCTAGGGCAAGATCCATCTTGGATCCTTCATACTTGGAAAAACGTAGAATCTACATAGATCAAATATTGTTAGTTCACGTAATAACAATAATAATATAACAGATTTCTCTGTCTACTATATTTCTCGCTCATAGTTTGGAACTTCCATTTAGCATTTAGCAATGTATGCCTCTATTTATGATAATATTCAATATCTTCTACTCGAAGACATGTGTGTATATTTATGTGTGTACACAATACATGTGCATTTAGTACATATATTACAGTCCTACGACTGCTATGATGAATTACTATAAACAGTTTGCCTTAGAACAACAAAATTTTATTCCCTTATAGCTCTAGAAGAGAGAAATCCAAAATCAAGGAGCTGGCAGATCCGGGCTTCTTCTGAAGCTCTAGGGAAAATTATTCCTTGTTTCTTCCTAGTTCATGATGGTTGTCCATAAACCTTCACCATCCCTGGCTTACAGCTGCATATCTGCCCCTTTCTCCATCATCATGTGGTCTTTTTCCCTCTGTATCATTACTGTGTGTCTCTGTATTCAAATATCTATTTTCTTTCTCTTATAAAAACACCAGTCCTAGGATTTAAGGTCCATTCACATGTCATCATCTTAAATTTATTGCCTCTATGAGGACTGTATTTCCAAATATGGTCACATTCATGTGTGTTGGGGATTAGCACTTGGATGTATCTTTGTAGAGGACTTTAGTCAATCCAATCCAATACATTATGCTACAAATAGCTGTGTCTTTATGTTAGCATATTGCCTCCTGGAATTCTCAGAAAAAGAAGCTTTAATGCTATTTTATCTAAAACTAGTAAATTAAAAAATAGTATGCACAGAAATGCGTTTGAGACTTGCATGTACATTGCTTTTTATTGGTTGGTAATTTTAACAAATGTGAACATTACTTAATTCTCTGGGCATGTCTTGTGAACAAAATATCATAACAAAATTTTAAGAAGCTAATTAATTCTCTTTTTACAGGTGACCTAAAGATGAACCTTAAGCTTAGCAGAGTAACATTGGATATAATAAGGCTTCACTGGCTATCCCAGTGGAACATACTTCCCAAACTTAATTCCATGACACATTTTCTAGAATATTCTTGTTATATATGTAGTTTTATTTTGTCCCTAAAGAGCTTAGAGTATTATACATGTTACAATCAGTGAAATATATTTTAGGAAAGTAATACAGTATGTGAATAGATTATTTACACCATTTAAAAGAAGATATATAAACTAATACTTGTAAATCGAATGAATTCAAATATTATGAGCCTGTCACAGTTACTGATGTAACAGTAGAGACTTGTGGTAAGATGCAGGAAAAAATGTTAATGAAATAAGTATCAGAAAATTAAATTAGATATAGGAATAATTCCAGATATAATCAAGTAATATAAATAATTTCTATGGGAACACATAAAAATAAATTGTTCCTTTGAATAATTATTGTCACTATGGTTGGAGGTTTTCAGGTTCATGAACAAACTGCTGTTTGCTGAAAAAGAAATCATAGGCTGGGTGTGGTGTCTCATATCTATAATTCTAGCACTCTGGGAGGCCAAGGCAGATAGATTGCTCAGGATTTTGAGACCAGTCTGAGCAACAGCAAGACCCTGTCTCTACTAAAAATAGAAAAAACTAGCCAGGCATGGTGCAGGCACCCGTAGTCCCAGCTACTGGGGAGGCTCAGGCAAGAGAATCACTGGAACCCAGGAGTTTGATGTTCCTGTGAGCTATGATGCCATGACACTCTACCCATGGTGACAGAGTGAGACTCCATCTCAAAAAAATAAAAAAATAAAAAGAAATCATTTTTCAACACACATTTTCTGAGTGTGTATGTGTTAGGTTGTGTAATGGCTGTACAAATTTTCTCTGATGGATTCCGTATCTCTTCAGGGAAGAACTGTGCTTATTTATTTATCTTTTTCCAGCCTCACTCTGGTGGAAAGGGAAGTGGGTCCGTACTGGGGAATTTGGACTCATGGAGAATGGCTAATAGACATCCTCCCATTCATACAATGCTTCGATACATTTAAATTGTTAATTCAAATGCTGAGACAACCCAAGAAAAATGTGCAGAGGACACACAGTATAAAGAGGAAATTTAAAAGGCAACAAATAATGTAAGAAAAAGGGGTGTGTGTGTGTGATTTGTAACAAAATAGTAACCTCTCTGTGCTTTACTTTCCTTGGGGGTAAAATGGCAACAATTTAATTCCTCATACAATTGCTAGGAGGAATAAATAAAAAATACAATGAGCTTAGAACTATCTTAATATTTCATAACTGCTTAATAAATTTAAATGTTAATTGTATTTATTTTTCAAAAAGTTAATTTTCAGTAGAATATATGTTCATGAAAATTTAAAATAAACATTGAAGAATTTCCTTTTTGAACCCCTCCCCCATTTAACATAAATTCAAATGTGTGGCTACTGGGGAATTAACACTTTAAAAATACTACTAACATGATTATTAATTTGAAAGAACATTGGTAAATGTCCCAGTAATGTTTTTAATACCTTTCTCAGCCAAATGATTTTATGAAGCTGTCACAAAACTCCTGAGGTCCAACATTAAGGGTAAATAGATGGGTGATAAGATTCTTAACCATCTTTTGATTCATACATTTCTTAGAACACATTATGAAAAATATAGATATTCTCCCCAGAAGAAAAATGCACATTACGCAATTTACATTAAAGTTCAAATATTCGTTGGTCCCCTGAAGCATAAATCAATTCTAATTATTTTTCTTTCTCTTCTCTTTCTTTCTCTCAAGGTGACTTGAGAATAATGAAAATCAAATAAAATTCTGAAAAATCAAGTAAACTGTTTATTAAAATTTGTCTGCAGGAGCCAAGAATGTTTTACATAGAAGGTTGAAACTTAGGAATTTTGTGAACATATTGCATTGCATCAAAATATGTGAGAAAAAAAATAAACAACCAACCAAATCGAAAAGCACTTGTAGCAACTCTTGGAATTAGGGACAGAGAAGAGACCTGCCATTTGAAATCTGTGACCCCACCATGGTGAGTAAAGGTTGTATACATATACAGGCAAAAGTGCACAGATGGTATAATCTAATTCTCCATGAGCAAATTCACGTGATATGTGTTATAGGTATACAGGTAAGCAAATAAGTAATATGTTTATGCACTTGATTCTTAAAATCCATATTCCAAAGAAGTTAAAGAATAAAGGCTGATGACTTTTTTATTATTGCCATTTTAGGTAATTATAGTATCTTCATTTCCGGTCTAGAAAAATAAGTTTATTTCTTTTAATAAGCTATACCTTTTAGAATACTGTTTGACTTGCAGGAAAACTGAACGATAACAGAGTTACCAATGCCTGGTATTCTGTCATCCAATTTTTCCTGCTGTTAGTATTATATATTCTTAGGGTATATTTGTTACAGTTAATGAACCAGTATTGATGCATTTTTATTAGCCAAAGTCAATAGTTTGTCCAGATGTCCTTAGTTTCTTTTTTATTTGAAAATATTAGGGTGGTACAAGTGTTTTTGTTACATTGCTACATTGCATAATGCTTAAGTCTGGACTTTTTGTGCCTGTCATCAGAATAGTGTTCATTGTACCCCATAGGTTAAGTTTTTAGCCCTGCAGCCTTCCTTCTTCCCTCCTTCCTAGTTCCTCATGACTTTCATGTTGCTTTGTGCCTGAGTGTACCCATCATTTAGAACTAATTTATTAGCGAGAACATGCGGTGCTTGGTTTTCCAGTTCTGAGATATGTCACTTAGAAGAATGTTCTCCAGGCCCATCCAGATTGTTGCAAAAGGTTTTTTTATTTATCTTTTTTGGCTGAGTAGTACTCCATGGTATACATATACCCCATTTTATTAATACACTCAAGAATTGATGGGCACTTGGATTAATGCTGCATCTTTGCAATTGTGAATCATTTTTCCTCTCCTCCTGATCTCTTCCTGCTTTTTTCCTCCTTCACTTCTTTTTGTTTGTTTTGATTTTGTTTTGGTTTCCACAGGATAGAGGTTAAAGTGGCAGAGTGGCAGTCCTCAACTTTTTTTTTTTTTTTTTGCGACAGAGTCTCACTCTGTCACCCTGGGTAGAATGCCATGGCAGCACAGCTCACAGCAACTTCAGACTCTTGGGCTCAAGAGATTCTCTTGCCTCAGCTTTCCATGCAGCTGGAGTACAGGTACCTGCCACAGCACCTAGCCATTTTAAAAGACGGGTCTTGTTCTTACTCAGGCTGGTCTAGAACTCCTGAGCTCCAGTAATCCACCCAGTTCGGCTTCCCAGCATGCAAGCATTACAGGAGCCACCAGGCCGGCTCCCCAATCTTTTTGGCACCCGAGACTGATTTAATGAAAGACAATGTTCGCATTGACCGGGAATGGGGTGATGGTTTGGGAATGATTCAAGCACATGGCATTTGTCATGCACTTTATTTCTATCATTACTGCATTGTAATATATAAAGAAATAACTGTAGAACTCACCATAATGCGGAGTCAGTGGGCACTCTGAGCTTGTTTTCCTGCAGCTAGCTGGTTCCATCCAGTATTTGCAGTCACTCCCTGTGCTGGCATCACTCACCTCTGCTTCCCCCAGATCCTCCGGAATCAGATTCTCACGGATCGCACAGCCTGTATCTCTCGTGTGCACTTCACCGCTGGTTCTTGCTCCTGCGAGAACATAATATCTCTGCTGAACCGACAGGAGCTCAGGCAATTGCTCAAGCATCAGGGAATGGCTGTAAATACAGGAGAGGAGTCCCTCTTGCCCACGTCCTGCTGTGTGGCGGGGCCATGCACTGGGACCAGTTGGGACCTCAGGGTTAGAGAATTACATGAAAAACACCGGAGACGTGTTACCTGGCCCCCCCGTTGACCTGCTTCCCGCTGTTCTGAGCTCCCAGTGCTAAGCCACACGATGATGTTCTATGTTCTTCAGGAAACCGCCCTGGAACTCGCTCCCAGACCCCCGGGCTTCGTTATTTAGTATCTAAACTGTTCTTTCACAGACTGTCTTAAGTTATCCAGTTTGGGGACTAATTGTTTATCATAGTTTCTTATGGTCATCAGTTTTCATTTTTCTCTTTGATTTCTGATTTTATTTATTTGAGTCTTCTGGGTAGGGAACACCTGAAATAGGTAGGAGACACCTGAAAAGAAACACCTTGGCGAGAAGGGAATTAACATCATTTAACATCAGGTAACGTCGTTGGTCTCTCATTAAAGAGCAGGACAGCATGTAAGAGCACTAGACGAGAACACGTACATTATCGCATAGCAGTCTGCGCGCCTGTGGTGTAGCACGTCTATAAACAGCCGCGGGAGAAGCTAGGGGAGGCTTCTGCAGGCCTCGGCTTTTTGCTCCAAGGACGCCTGATCGGTGCTCCCTGCTAAGACTGCTGCTGAGATGCTCGCTCCTTTTACTATTGACTGTGACTTCTAAGGTGCTTCGGCACCGAGACCTGAATAAGACCGACCCGTGTACTCTGGCCCAGCGGCCCGACGTCCAGACAGTTGAGTGGGCTGGGCGGAGACCCAGCGTCCTGGCTCCGACGAGGCCCTGGTTCGGGGCACCACTCCTTTTTTTGTTTCTTACTTAATCTAACTGAAGCTCTGCCAATTTTATCTTTTCAAAAAATTCAACTCTATTTTGTTGATTTTTTTCCTATTGTTTTTCTATCGTAAGATTTTAATTTCTGATTTAACATTTATTATGTCCTTTCTTCTGCAAATTCTGGGCTTAGTTTGTTAAGATTAGAATCATACCATGTATCCTTTTTGAACATAATGAAATGAAGCTAGAAAGGAAAGCAGAAGAAAAGTTGGAAATATTTACAGACATGGGAATTTAAACGACACATTCCAGAACCACTAGTGGGTCACAGAAAGAATTAAGAGGGAAATCAAAGTATCTCGATAAATGTGACATTAAAAATATTACATATCAAAACTTATGGAAGACAGGGAAATTATTCCTAAAAGGGAAATTAATAGTAATGAATGGATACTTAAAAAGAAAGATCTCAAATAAACAACCCAAGTTTCCACTTCGGGCACATGAACCGTCTTTAGTCATTTAGCCCGTCGTTTCTTTTCTGGGGTTTTGTGTCCCTGCAGTCGCCTCTCTTCTCTGGGCACTGACAAAATGGTGGTGATAACTCACCTCTGCTCCATCCCAGATCGTCCGGAATCAGATTCTCACGGATCGCACAGCCTGTATCTCTCGTGTGCACTTCACCTCTGGTTCTTGCTCCTGCGAGAACATAATATCTCTGCTGAACCGACAGGAGCTCAGGCAATTGCTCAAGCATTATCACTACTTGTCCTCTTGGGACGTGGACAACTCATCTCTCCATTCTTACCAAGTCAAATTGTGAACATCCAAGCTCTGTCTTTCTGATTTCAATTTTCTCTGATTCTCTTTCTTATCCTCCAACTCAAATAAAAAAAAAAAATAGTTCAGATTACCTATTATGATGACTAAGCAGTTTTCTGTTCAAAGTGTGGGCCGCTCATCTCTCCTTCCACACGCCCTTCTTATGTACCAGTGGTTTTCTTGGCTTTGTCATCTCCTGGGTTAGGAGAACAGGAACAGTTTTCCCCAGGCTGACACTTCAGAATTCCCAGGGGTTTCCTATTTCAATAGGGCTTCCTTAAGTAGTTCTCAAAAATGATGATGGGTGATGGGGTAACAGTCTCCAGACTAGTTTGACTATCTCTTAATAAATCTTATTAAATGTACTACTTAACTTCTTGGCACCTGAGAAGATAGCGTTTGTTAACCTTGGATTCAGAGTTCTATTTACCACTTGGAGACAATATAGTAGATCCTGCCAATACCTTTTATGATATTTTTACAAAAAAGCATATTCCTGGTCTTTTTTAGAAATTTAAAATACTCAGAACAGCATTTTAGAGCTCACAATCCTTTTATATTTAATATGCTCATTCTTTTCTTTGTGATTTAAACTATCTATTGGAGTATTATTTTTCCCAAACAAGGGATGGCCTTACATCATGTGACAGTATTTTCCTCAAGGCTAAAACTGATTGAATCAGGGTGAATAAAGCCACCCCAGACTCAGACAATAAGATTCTTTTTTTCAATAATTTAAAGTAAGGTATATTGAGAATAAGTCAAGGTTTGTGTATAATGTATTGAGCACATGAATGAAAACTTCAGGTAGACTTGAAACCTCGGCAATGCTAGAATTTTGGATGAGAAAAGAGCTATAGGAAAGAAGAGCTTAAAGTTCACCCAATGAAGAAGTTGCAAAAGCCTGCAGGGGCTGCCTTATAAGTTTTTAATCACCAGGAGACCATGCTTTCCTTTTTGTGATTTGTATTTGTTGATTCTCTATTCTCACAAACAGGAAAGTTTCTATGTATGTTATCTGGAAAGTGTTTATGTTTCTTAGAAGAAAATGAGATCCAGCAAAATACCTTCTGAAAGAGCCAATCATATCCAATTCTTTAGTGTATAAATAGAATTCAGTACTGTTGAGGGAGGGTAATCGGTTGGACCTCGCCTACTGTGCATATCACAAGCATACATGTCAAATATATTAATAGTAGAGTATAAATGTCTAAATACAACAATTAAATAAGTGAGGTGAATGCTATGTTAACTAGTTTGATGTAGACATTTGAAATTGTTTATAAAATCAGCACATTATACCACATAAATGAAGTAATGTACACAGTTATGATCTAATAAAAAAAATAAAAATAGATACAAAGCCAAGCAAAGCAACCAGGCCACCGGAGTCCAATGTAGGGTAGTCAATTTTACTGCTTTGCCCATATTATACAAGCTCCATTCATGCTAATGTGTTAACATTTTGCATCTCTTTTCCTGCTTGCTAAATTTCTACATATAAGGGAGTCATCCTTCTCTGATCTTTCATGTCACAGATCTTTCAAAATTATTTTCTCACTTGTTCTATTGTATGATAAATTTGTTTCCTAAAGGTACTTGCTATTTCTGGTGGGACAAGAGCAATGGATGGAAACAACAGAATCCTTCTGGTAAGTTTTATTTCTAATACTTGCTGGAGGCACTGATTATATCAAAAGGCTCTAGGAGAAATGTACATGTTTACCCAGGGCTATGACCAGATGTCCAAGTTAAAATGAAATATTCTCCGTGATATTAGATTTGAACCAATTTTCATTTGTAAATTCTGCATCTCTCTAATTATTAGAAGTGGCAGTACACACACACAAACACACCCATACGCACATATACAAACATACAGAAGGTGCTAAAAAATGTGTACACATTTTAAGAAAGAAAAAATGTATTTAAATTGTAGTACTCAAGTCACATTTGACTTCTGCAATTACAAGAGACACAAGACACAATATACAAGATAACAAATGTTATCATTTACAATTTTAATACAATTTTTTTCTTTCTTAAATTGTGTATACATATTTGGCACCATCTGTGTGCGTATATACGTATATATGTGCCAGAGATGCTTCTAAAAATTGCTAGTTGTGGACTAGAATAATCTCAATTTGATTTATTCCTCAAAGTCTACAGGTTGTGTTCTTTCTCCTTTTGTGCAGAGTAGGTGTCTGAGAGAGGGGACCCTGAGATTTCAATCCTTCTATATCATTCTGAGTATTGGTATGATTTGCTTAAAAAACTAACCTCCATACAGAAGAAGGTTGAGAAGAAATGTGAAAACTTAGACAATATTTAAAATATTCTAACAAAGAAGATGGGGGTACAGACAAAAGGTCAAATTTCCTCCCAACCAACCTCCCTGGGAATGTTATTTGTTTGAGCAAAGAATATAGGAAAGAATAGGTTGAACGTGGCTAGTTGATATTCCAAAGTTTGGTTTGTTTTCAACTAAGCAAGTCACTGTGAAGGGAAATAATCAAAGGTGACCTATCCTGTGACCCATTCTCAGGTGACATCTTCAAATTTTTTGAAGAAGAGCTCGCTGTGAGGACTGGTGATTCAGTTCAGTAAACCCATATGAGACATTTGCTATGTGTTAGGCTGCTGTTCTGGACTTTCTATATATTAATCTAAATTGAAGTTTGAAATAGGCACAAATATCTGGCAGCAGACAGGTGCATAGATTGTGCAGTATGAAAAGAGGGACAATAAAAGAAAATATTAGATTTTAGGATGATGAGACAAAGGGGAACTTGACCCTTTTTGAAAGTCCAAAGATTATCAGTAGGAGAAGTATTAATTTTCTTTTGTTGATATAACAAATTATTATAAAATTAATGACTTAACACAGATATATTATCATAATGTAGGTCATAGGTCTTGCATGGGTCTCATTGGCTATAATTAAGGTATTGGCAGTAATGCATTCCTTTCTGTATGTTCTGGGTAGCATTCTTTCAATTGAGCTTTCCAGTTTTTAGAGGTTGCCTGCATTTCTAGGCTTGTAGCCCTGTTAGTAGGTCAAGTTCTCACCTTGTGTCATCCTGCTCTAACGTTATGTCTCCCTTTTCTGTTTAAGGAACTTTGTGATTAGAGTTAAGTCCATGTAAATAATCAAGAATAATCTCTCCATCACAACTTCTGCTACATTTGTAAAAACCCTTTGCCATTTTAGCTAACATATTTACAGAAGATTAAGATATGAGCATCTTTGGGAAATATTATTTTTGGATACCACAGGGGTTATCAAAGCATAAGAGGCCTAACTAGATCAATAATGGGGCAGAAGGGGATCTGGGCAGAGACAACTAAATGAAAAATTATCCAGGAGTGGGTGGAGAATAATAATTAGTTTTATTCTGCTATACCATAATGCCCCAGGCAGAAACTCTAGCATGGATAACTAGAATGTGTTCTTCAGAACACATTGGGTTAATAACAATTACAACCAAAAGTATATATTTAGCACTTTCCATGATTTAATACAAGGTAATATATTCTTGGCTTTGTTCTGATTATTTTACATGCATCAACTCTGTTAAGCCCCTCAACAATATTATAGGAAAGATTTTTATATTCATTTTACGGTTAAAGAAACAACAGCACCAAAGTAGCTTGACCAAGGTCAAAAAGCTAGTATGGAAAATTGCCAGGGTTTCATTCCAGTTGGCTCCACTGTTTACTGATGTGATTACTGCATCATCTAGGACTCAGCCAGAGAAGCAAAAATAGTAGGTGATATACATTAAGAGATTTATTACAAGGGGTTGCTTTACACAATTGGGAAGTATACAAGGCTAGTCCCAAAGGTAGAGCAACCTGCCAGGAAGGGTAGGCTGGAACTTTCATTTATGAGCTAAAAATACAGTTCACAGGTACGATTTATTCCTATTCAGGGAAATCTCAATTCTTCTTTAAACTCTTCCAACTTACTGAATCAGGCCCACCCAAGGTTTCTACGAAGATCTCTCCATCTTAAACTCAAGCAACTGTAGACATTAATCGCATTTACCCAATACCTTCATAGCAACACCAAGTTTAGTGTTTGAGTAACTGAGGACTGTAGTCTAGTCACATCAGAAGATCATCTCTATGACTATAGTCCCTGTTCTGATCAATTAAATATATATAAATATTTATTTTGGAATGAAGATATTTAGAAAATTGTTTAATATATTGTCTAACCTATTTTGTTTCAAACAAATGTAGAATATGATAATACTTTTCCATGTGTTCCAACCAAGGGATGCTGATACATTTCACATAGCATGAAATCAGAACTTACCTAGACTTACCTTCTATAACAACAACAACAAGAACAATAACAAGAAAAACAACCAAAGAGCTAGCCATCCACCCAAACAAAAATATAAGCAGTTTGTGTTTTGGGATAACATATACATTCTCAAAAATGCTGGAACTTTCTCTTTGATATTCAGCTGGATGTAACACCCCAGATTTAGCCTTGACTTCAACTTGTGTATTCCCAGAAGTGATCATTGGAAGTTTCCAAAGCAAAATGTATAATCTGTACCAAAAAACAAACAAACAAACAAAAACAAGCCAACAAACCCAGGAAGACAACACTATGGTCACAGACAGTACAATGCCATTCATTTTCTTACTCATCATCTTTAATAATACAGATTGGGATGTGGGGGCCATTTTGATAGAGAAACAAAGCTTTTCTAACCTGGGAGGGAATGTCCCACTGTCTCTTTTTACAGAGTTTTTTAGTTAGTAAATCTTTTGGGAGGAGTGTTTTAAAGGCTGTTTGGTCTCAAAGCACACATCGCTTAGTGGATTTGATTGCTAGTACTAAAAACAATGTGGCCAACTTAAGCAAAAGGGAACTATTGAAAGGATTTTGAGTAATTCAGGAGATGGCATCAGGAAGGATTGTTGTCAAAAGAGTTTAGGGACTTTGGATAATGGGAACCAATAAATGAGCAATGTAAGCATTCCCCTAGCTCACATACCAGCCGTGCTTCCTCTTTGCCATCATAACATCTATCTATTTCTATTTTCAAGCCCTGCTCACATTATACTGTTATCATCTGTACACATTACTGCCTTTGAACTGAATTATCTCTAGCCATTTTCCTTCTTTAATAGTATGTTATTGGTGTTTACCAGATTACTACTACTTTAGCATCTTTAATTTTTTTAAAGAAAAGAAGAAAAAAACTGTAGTACCCAAGTCGTGTATGACTTCAGCCATTATAAAAGCTACAAGATACAATATACAAGATAAAAAATGTTATTGGCATACATGGAATATTATAATTTTTTTATTTTTTTTAAATTTCAGATTAATATGAAGGTACAAATATTTAGGTTACATTGTTTTTATTTCTAAGGTAAACTTCAAGTTCTCACCTAATGGCACAATGGAAGGGCATACAGCACCCCCCTACCACCACGGGTAAAGGATTCAACTTCAACATAAGCATCTAAAATAGCATTCATTTACTAACTTATATTTCTCTAGGTCACAAGTCTTGGCATGGTGTGACTGAATTTTCTGCTCAACATCTCAGAGATGGAATACAAGATGTCAGCTTTGATTGACAGGCTGACTTACTTTTGGAATCTGTAGGAATCTACTTCCATGCTTATTCAAGCTTTTGGGTTTCCTGTTTCCTTGCTGGCTGTCAGGTGGGGACTGTTCTCAGTCCTAGAGACTACCCACAATCTTTGCCACATGGCCGCTTCTACTTCAAACTATCCACAGTAAAACTCTCCTGCATTAAATCTCTTTCATTCTTTGAATAGCTCGGTTAAGGAAGAACTCAATGTCTTTTAAAGGTGCATACAAATAAGTCAAGCCCATCTAAGATAATCTCTTCCTTTCTTAATTCGACTGCCTTGGGATCTTAATTATTCTGTAAACTCCTTTCTTAAAAGCATCATGTCAATGTTTTATTAAGTAACTAGGGAATGATGTGTACATCCAAGGGTGAGGACTCCTGAAGTCTTAGAGCTCTAGCTACAGTCTTCCGTGCTGCATTATGCTTCAGCGTCATATTCCAAAGACAAACTCATTAAACGTAGTATTGTCATAGGTCCACCTTTGGCTAAGGCAAGTTGGGACACTTGGAATAGTTGTGTTCCCCAAATTGGTTATTTCTTAATGGATAGTTGACACACATCGCTTAGTGGATTTGATTGCTGGTACTAAAAACAATCTGGCTAACTTAAGCAAAAGGAAACTATTGAAAGGATTTTGAGTAATTCAGAAGATGGTATCAGAAAGGATTGTTGTCAAAAGAATTCAGGGACTTTGGGTAATGGAACCAATAAATAAGCAGTGTAAGCATTCTCCTAGCTCACATACTGGCCGTGCATACAGCCGTGCTTCCTCTTTGCCATCATGACATCTACCCATTTCTATTTTCAAGCCCTGCTCACATTATAATGTTATCATATTTTAAAAATGAATTTACTTGCCAAGAAGAAAAAAACAAATGGTTTTACAGGTCTCCTAGATTTGGGAGACTTTGGTGCCAATCCAGAGGAATCAAATAGCTTAGTTATCTAAGGCAGGAAAGAAAACAAGAGTCCAGTGCAGAAGTTTCATTTCTTTTTTTTTTTTTTTTTGGCCGGGGCTGGGTTTGAACCCACCACCTCTGCTATATGGGGCCAGTGCCCTACTCCTTTGAGCCCAGGCACCACCCAGAAGATTCACTTCTTAATATAGCCTGTGGCCTCTTCTCTGTTGTTTCTCGGAATCTTGAAATGACTGATCCATAAATAGATGGAGAAGGGAATGGCACAGGAAAGCTCTAATGATTTAGTGTTTCTGTAGAAGTAAGCAGGAGAATTTCTTCACTGAGATGAATACAAAAATGGGTTATCAGCCTAAGTGAAATTTAAAAAAATGCAGAATGTGAAAAATGCAATCAGCCAATATTACTGAAATGTTCCCTGGAGAAAGAAATACTCATACTAATTAGAAAACTTGAACATGCACAGATATACAGTGTGAACATTTTTAATTTAGAACATCCTTTAAAATAAAGGTGGTTACTTCTCCTTTGATCTTTGTGCTGCTTGAACAATTATGAAGCATGGTACTGGAGTGTTCTTAAGGAAATCTTAGCTAATGAGATTCACAGTTTGTTAAGATTCTTTAATGCCAATGAAAATACTGGGCCCAACAACCTGAGATCTGATTTTTCAAAATTACAGCTTCTATTATTTCTAATTCTATATTAATTTCCAGTTCTAAGTGCTAGACTGTTTATTCTTTCCCTCTGGTTAAATAATCAGCCATTTGGATGGAAAAGCTTTAGTGTTAAGTTTGTTGAAGAAAAATTGACATAGAGCCTTTGAAGAATTATATGATGGAAGACTATGATCTCTCCTTTTTTGGTGCTGAATAACTTAAAAACATGTGCATGCAAGTCAATGTATGAACATTTCATCTTGGTTTAACTCCCCATAATTCAACCAGCTTTAAATTAAATGACAAAGCTACCTAATTTTGCATAATGATATAAAAATCAGTATAAAATGAAGTTGGAAATGGAGGTAAATTAGGCATCAGTGCTTCTAAAAATAGCTTGGTGGATTAGGAATCAACTGCTAGAATTCATTTCAATGTACCTTTATATGGGCTATCCTAGTGAATAAAATATATGTATTTTAACTGGATTTTAAAAAAACATAAGTCAGTCTTGACATATAAAGAACTTGGAAAATACAATTCTATCCTTACCACAAAAAAGATTATACAATTAATAAATTTCTTTGGCCCTAAAAGAGAACTGAGTTCAAAGGGAAAAGCACTATCCCAAAACATAGAGAAGTAAATATGGAGAATCATGGTGGTGATTCTACTTATCTGAGCAGAAGCCATTGAGCTATAAACTGGTAGAAAAACTTGTTTTTAAATTTTGATGATTTCTGGTGATGGGGTGTGAACTAGCTTGAGCACAAGAAACTCTGGGTTCTGCAGTATTATTTTTAGGGGATCTCCTGCATTGGCTCTACTATCCCAGACTCCTATAATTTTCCAGGTTCTTATCATGTAGATATCAAAAAAAAAAAAAACCTTGTTATGGCATATCAGAAACAGACTCAGATATGATATAAATGTTGGAATTGTCAGACAAGAGATTTAGAATAGCTATGATTCATATGTTAAATGCTTCCATGGAATGAGTAAATTATGTGCATGAAAAGATGAGCAGTGCATGTGTTGAATCTTTAAGCTGAGATAAAAAGAAACAAATAAAAAACACTATATCAGAAATTGAAAAAAATCAGCAACCTTAAAACTAATGCAACACAATACTCAATTTCAAATTCAGAGAAAAAAATGGAAAAAAAAACAAACAAAACAGAATATGACCTAAAAATTGTGGGAGAGTATCAAAAAAGCTTAACATGCATATAACTGGAATACACAAAAGAGAAGAAAGAACAGAGCAAAAGAAATATGTTAAAGTGATTATTGATGGCCAACAAACTACAGATCCAGTCATTTCAGAGA
Source organism: Perodicticus potto (assembly GCA_963574655.1). NCBI lineage: Eukaryota > Metazoa > Chordata > Mammalia > Primates > Lorisidae > Perodicticus > Perodicticus potto. Next base: position 35,337 of record CAUYRH010153396.1, on the reverse strand, counting down.
ACAAGCCCTGCCCTGCAAACCCAGGTACACTATATTTGAACCAAAGACTAAGAGAAAATTTAAAGAAAAAAATCAGAAGAAATGAAAATAAATTGTACCTATGAAGAGTAAAGGGGTTAAAAATTCCATTAGTTTTCTTATACACAAAAAGCATAAAACATGACACATTGATCAATTAGATGTTATTAAGTCTAAAACTTCTGCTCTGCAAAGCCACTTTTAAGAGAATGACATGTCACACCACAGACTTTTGTCTTTGCTATTTGTTGCTTGGAAAATATAAATTAAAACAAAACAACAATGAGATAACATGCACTAATGAGAATGTTTAAAATTTATAAAAATGACAGTATCATTTACTGACGAGGTCGTGAACAACAGGAAGTCCTTATGCCAGTAGGAAAGTAAAATGGTACATGCACTTTGTAAGACAGGTTGGCAGTTTTTTATCAACCTAAACCTCTTCTTACCCTGGAAGGATGTTGTAGTGCTTCTGGACATTTCCCCAACTGATATGAAAACCTGCATGTGACAGTTTTTAACAACTATATTCACAACCTGCAAAAATTGGAAGCAACTGAAGTGCCATTCAACTGGCGAATGAATAAATAAATATGTACATTCATGCAATGCAGTTCTATTCATGATAAAAAGGAATGAGTTTACCAACCCACACAAAAGCATAGATGAATTATAAATACATATTGCTAAGTGAGAAACACTAGTCTGTTGTATTTATGTGACATTCTGAAATGGCAAAACTACAGAGATGGTAAGCAAATCAAGAACTTCCAGGCATTTTGAAAGGACAAAAAGCTGGATGAGTGAAGTTTAGAAGATTTTTTTTATGCTGGTAAAATATTCTATATGCCACACGTATGGTGGATACGTGACTGTATATAATTTGTCCAAATCCATGGAATTTTAGTGTGCAAATGGTAAACCTTAATATTTGAAAATTTAAAAATTCATTCAGCAGGTCAGAAAATCTCAGGATGAAATGTAAATTGTAACAAAAAGAAATCTAACCTTAACTGTATTACAGAATGTATAAAAAACAATCTCTTTGAGGGGGGTGGGGGAAATGTGCTGACTGAAGTAATTTTAGAACTGAGTGTAGGCTTAAAGAAAAAGGAATTGCACATGAGTAGTCCTGTTGCTAACATTATTTTCTGTGGGTTACCTATTTAAAAAGCTCTTTATATGAATGCTGGAATTGAACAATTGAGTTAATGGATGATGGATTGTGGGTGGAAGTTTCTCCCTCTTGGAGTGTGAGGTTATAAGAGAAGAAAGCTGGGATGATCCATGTGCTAATGGATTAGAGTTGCAAACATCAGCATAAACTCATGCTTACCTTAATATAGAAACAGTTAGAACTGCAATATTTATGGCTATGTATAAGTACACAAATTAGTACATACACATGAATGTATACCTGATGTATCAGCTGAGAGAATCTGAAACCAATGGTACCCCAGTACAATGGGCATGTCTACCTCTCATATTTTGATTTTTAATACCATTCTCCAGTAAAAGGAACTAGAATACTTTATAGAATCCCTTTGATTCTAGGGATGGAGCAGAAAATATATAAGATAGTGTGGGAGCACCGTATAGTGCTGGAAAGTAGAAAATGCTATGTTAAAAAAAAAGAAGAAGAAAAGAAAAGAATAATGAAAAAAAGATGCTAAGTAACAACATCATCAACAAAAATTAAAAACAAAAAATCTCAGCACAATGGGGTGTGTCAAAGGGTCATAGGAGCTAAATGAAAGGGGTATCAATGACCAAAGATGGAACAATTTCAGGAGAACAAAGTACTATTTCATTATAACAGTCCTACCTATAAAATAAATCCTAATAAGTTCATACTTTCTCCATATTATTACTAGGGACCTTGTCCTACCCACTTACTAAATCAATAACTTTTTAAAACGATGTTTTTATCAGAACCTACAAAAATGTCAGCCTTTCAAGTCCATCTACAGTGGATCATCCCCAAACTAGGTTCCAGGACATTTTGGTCTGTCTAAACCTGCTTTAAATCTGCAATATACCCTGCTGAATCCAGAGACAGAGGGCGTGGTTGTGGTTATTGTTATTATCGTTTTATGGTTTTGCCACATCTTTTCAGATAAACATTGGCACCAATTGCAATGTTTTCGTTCCAGTTGATAGATCTTATGAAAACATAAATCCTACACAAGAACTAATACAGATGAGCCATCTTCCCCACCACCCAAATATAACTATACAGTGAATCATTATGTTTTCAGGCAAATAAATTGCAAAAAGCAGTTTTCCTAATTTTAGTCTTGCTTCTCAAAGCAATAGCACATGAAAACACTTGACAATTTTTAAAATGCCTAATGTGATGGAAGTTTGAAAATACAGAAGGGATGTGGCTACTAGAGGGAGAGAGAAGAGAGAAGGGAGAAATCTTGCAATATATCAATAAATTGGCCTTTATTAAAAGACATTGGAACATACTAAGGAGGAATAGTGAGGTTGGGGAAAGGAAAACGATGCTTTAGTTTTCTCTTAGTGTTAAATGCATTAACACTCAAGGATGCTGTCTGCATTTTCATGTTTTCATTACTGTGAGCATTCAGAAGATAAAAGGCTACAATTCCTATTATTTTTGATTAAGTTGAGTCTTCTTGACTATTTTCCATTTGCTACGTTCCACTGAAGTATAAGCAACATATAAGCACAAACTTATAATTTTTTGTTTCTTTTATTTATTTCATTTCATCCTCTTCAATGAGACTTTTTTTTTTTAATTGAGACAGAGTCTCAAGATGTCGCTCTGGGTAGAATGCTGTGGCATCACAGCTCGCAGCAACCTCCAAGTCTTGGGCTTAAGTGATTCTCTTGCCTCAGCCTCCCAAGTAGCTGGGAGAACAGGCGCCTACCACAACGCCTGGCTATTTTTTGGTTGTAGTTGTCATTGTTGTTTTGGTGGGCCCTGGCTGGATTTGAACCTGCCAGCTCTGGTGTATGTGGCTAGTGCTCTAGCCGCTTGAGCTACGGGCACCAAGCCGCAATTCATCCTCTTCAAAGAGAATAAAATGATGGCATAATTGAGGTCAGTGAATGATGTGTAATATAATACATGTTATCTGTTATATATGTGTAATAATAATGTCTATTGTGATACAAGAGAAAGAGGCCAATTTATAATCTTATTACTTATTGAATTTAATGAAAACTATGTGAGCTATTTATCTTTATGTTCCCTATTAGTGTTGTTTGGTGAACAAATGTGGTAGATTTGATTATTGTTCAGCAAATAATATTTCAGCTTTCCTGAGAGATGTATATTTCTGTGTTCTTTAATGCTATGCTTGTCTTTCTTTGGCCAATGGAATGTGGGCATTAAGAGACAGTGTTTCTTTTTACTCGCTCCTCTGGGAACTTTTGACTTTTCTTAGAAGAGTCACAGCCCGCTTCTTCTCCTTCTTCCAGATCTCTAGAATGAGATGTACAACAGAGTGGGCCCCTAAACTCAAGATCTGCAGCCTAAAATAAAGCCACCATAGCAGACTTAGAGATCTACAGCTGGACAACAGCTGCCTGAGTATATGATAAGAAATGTTTCTTGTTGTATGTCACCAACTTTGACAGTGGTTTCGTATGCAGCATTATTATGGAAATAGTCGATTAAAACATAAATTAATACATGGAATTGTGGTGCTGTTATAAAGAAATTCTGAAATATGTGGCAAAATCTTGGACAGCAGGTGGTGGGAAGGCAGTGGGGTTACTGCTGTAAGATATGGAGAAAGGGGATGAATCTTTCATGAAGCTAGACAAACGGGAAATGTTTAATAAATTGCTAGTCATAAATATCCTGGAAGATGGATAATGTGTATACATTAAGCTCTATGGGTGAGGAAATTTTAAGGGACAAAGCTAAAAATGTGAGCTGGTATTATCAAAGACAGGTGAAATCAGAAATGAACTGGCTGATGTTTAAGCTAAAGTGAGAGGGAAAGTAGAAAGCCCCTGAATTCTGGGGCTGGAAAAGAAAATCTCAACAAACTAAAGGTGGTCGTTGCAATGGGGAACTTCCAGGAAGACCTGGCCTCTGGATCAGAGAAGTTGTAATTCATTTAGCCAGGTGGGGGGGGGGGGGAAAGCCTTAGAATGCTCAGGGATGTGATCTAACAGGAGGATGATGGGAAAGGAAGGCCATAGCAGGATACAGAGCCATGTCTGTGGAGGGTAATGGATAAAGGAGGAAGAGTGTAGGTTTCCCAGAGCAGGGGGATCTGGAAACACAGATCCTGAGAGATTTCAGAGTGTCTATAATCACTGATTGCTATGTACTCTTTTCCTTTTTGGTCGGGAGGGTTTAGGGTTTATGGTATTGCTTTCTGCTATGGTTACACCATTGTATGACTGTAGGTACTTGTCTTTTTAGTTTTCTGATTTCTTGATCAAGAGGATGCACACTTGATATGCTTTATGGGATCCTGAACTTTGAAGCTGATACAGAGATTGAGAGAGACTTTCAAGAATGTTAAGATGAGGGAAAATATATTTTCCCTCTACCAGAAGTGTGAGCATGACCAATAAAGGACAAAGTAGCAAGATTTTATTGCTGGCTCTCATTTTTTACTCCTCTGTAGTTATGTGTCCATATCTTTTTAGCTTTGGTCATTTGACATGGTCAATGTGCTATTAGCAGACATGATGGAAGCAGGGCCTTGGAACATGCTTGTATGGCTGTGTTTGCCCTCTCATGTTTCTGCTATTGCCATGAAAAGAACATGCCATGGATACATGCTTATTCTGGAAGCAAGAGAGATGCAAAGAGCAGACTTGAACCCAGCCTGTATACTGTATCCAAGCTAGATGATTCAGCCTTCTTAGCTGACCCACCGATGTGTGAGCAAAAACTAAATGCTTAGCATTACATGCCAGAGTGTGGGCATGACTTTCATGGAGCATTGTCATGACAACAGTTGATAAGCATGGTCAATTACCACAAAGCCATTTAAATTTTTAATATCTACCTGAATATGGAAATTACTATGACAGTTTATGGTAATTATCACATGGGCTATTGATTTTTAAGAATATCTTAGTGACTAGAATTATGAAATGAACATGAAGTTTCATTAATCAGGAGGCATTTATTTTATATCAGATTTCACATTTGAAGAGAAGACATACATATGCTATCCAGTATATTCATTCTGATGAAGAACATAAGGACTCACTTGAGCACATTGTGGCTTCATTATAGGAAAAAATACAAAAAAAATCAAAATTAACAAAATATAAGGACAAATAATTTATATGTGGATTGCTTCTGGACAAAACAGTCTTATTACATTGATAATGATCTTATGAATACTGAGAAGTTCACTGTATTCCTTGAGAAATGATTATTTTTCAATTAGAACAATTTCATGACAGTTTGACTACTGATCACTCACTTCATTAATTCATGTCTGACTGTAAATACCAAAGTAACAATTTTATTTTATAACACAAAAACCTTGCTCCTTTCTTTGATTAGAGCTGGTAGAGCTTATCAAAATTGAAATGAGTGTCTCCTGATGTACAATTGTAAGTTCCCTGCCTTTGGATATGTACAAATGGTTTTTATATGACCTTTTATTATAAATGTTGTAGAGTGGTTTTCTGCATTATCAGATATAAGTGTTTATGAGTTTTTTCAAAACTGAACTCATATAATATGGATCATATAACAGATCCCATGAACTCAATCTGTGAATGTTTTGCAAAATATATAAATTAATTTTGGTAGTATTATATTGTATTAGATTCATCATAGAAAAATATGAAGGTATATTTTTCTTTAAAATTTATCAAGAGATGAAGTGCTATCTTTCAAAAATTACTTGATAAGCATAATTTCAAACTTTTGTTTCTTTTAGCATTTGTTATCCAACTGAGATGACCATGGAAGTCACAAAATAAGAAATACCTCTTATGCTTCAAAGATCTCACGGTTTAGTGGGAAAAGAGAAATATAAATGAATAACCAGAGTTAAGAAATGAGTGTCTGGGAGACTGAGATTCCCTGACTTTGTGCATTTTGAATTGTTAACTTTATTTATACATATTTTGGGTGGAGAAGGGCCTAACCAACAGAATAGAAATTGGGTCTTCTATACAAATTTTGTCATAGATTTACCATCTTACCTGTGATATGTTTTTCTTTCTTGGATATCACCCTTGTTTGTTCTTTTTTAATTAAGAATTATTTTTTAATGTTTTAGTGTACTTTTTATCTATGGTTTTAATGCATTTATTTCCTATGTCTTCATTCATTGACTAATGAACTGACTTCACCTTTCCTGTTCCAAATAATGCTTTCTATGTTAGGTACTAACTCTGTCTAAAGTGAGTGCTGTGGAGTCCCGTGAATATCCACTCTTTGGAGTAAAGCATTCAATTCCCCAACTGCCATAATGCTAGCTATTAAAAGCAGAATCTTGAGTCCCCTTTCTAGGACTGATCTTTGGATGATGGAAGCTGCCTTTCTCAAGGCTTTGCCCCCTCTCCAGGGATTGGCTGATCCAATGTTTTACAAAGTGATGGTTTACAAAGCTTAATCAGATAATGATCACAAAAGTTTGACTCCTGTGCCAAGATAGAGGATCATTCTGAAAGACCATCCTGGCTCTTGGAAATGGCTGATGCCTACAACTGCACCCCACTTCATTTCATCCTCTTCCCAGCCCTTCTTTCTTCATTTTCTCTTGGGTGTTGTTTCTAAAACCATGCCCTGCTTAACTTTTTGTACATAATACTTTGTCTTGTCACCTATAACCTGGATAATCTGAATTATGGCATTGGATTTGAGAGGAGCCTGAGAAAATTGACTCTCAATTAGGATTTAGGGTGGGTTAACTCCCTGCTAGCTGTCAATAAAGATGATAGTAGGTTAAGTTTGGGTAGCACCTGAAATTATAAAGCAGTTCTAGTGTTAAAACTTTTGCTGGTGATTAAATATAATGGGATATCAGTGGAAGAAATTGCCTTATGCATGCACTATCCTAGGTGTTTGAAGAGTTCAGAGAATGAAAAAATTTAAGAATTTAATTTCTTTAATCAGAAGCATTAATTGAAACATTAATGGAAACATTAAAGAGACTCTCATCTTCTGAACCTGGAGGGCAACGAAATCTTTGTAACAGTCCAGGGACTTAATTATAAGACTAGCAGAGCTTCAGAGAGTGAAAAGGTAAATTTTCAGTTCAGCAAATCTGCTGGGCCAGAGAAAAGATGCTAGTGGGAAGAAACGGGAGCTTAAAAGTGGGAAAAGGAAAAAGAGCTACGTAACATAATTGAGAACCATAAAACTTCAGTTTTTCTGAGCTATCTAGGTCTGTGGAAATGTCCCATTCATTGCAATAAAGGCTATCATTCTTCCCTTGGAAAGAATGTAAGAGTTGTTGCCTTTGGAGCCAACAAAGCCAGTTACTGCAAGGTCTATTTCCATCTCCTTACCTGGTCACCAGACCATACATAGGATTAAGTTGGGAAGTACTAGATCTTCTTAGAGGGAATAAAGGACTCGCATTGCTGCCAATATGTATCCACATAAGCCCATAAACTCAATGTATGTGTGGGATGGAATCTTAAGTTGATATGGGGACATTCTGACACAAGCCCTAGAAAATAGTGATAGACTCTGGTAGGATGACTGGTGGAAGCTTGGAAAAAGCGATGGTTTACATTAAGCAAAGGAGAAATACTCTTTCAGATATGGCAGATGGCAGAGGAAGGGAACCAGAAGTAAGAATGCTAAAGCACACGTACCTTAAAAAGCCGGATGATTCACCACCTAATTACATTCCATGGGTATAGGCAAGGGCTGAGAATAGGCCTTTATTGAATTGGCTTCATGAGGTACTTGTTTCTTGTGGAGTGGTAAACAAGTTGGCTAACTGTCCAGAGAAACATAAGAGAGAGGTTAAAAGAATGGTAGGAAAGAAGCCCGGGGGAAAATCATGCAGATCAGCCACAGGAGGGAAAGCAAAGCAGAAGTCTTTTAAAATCATATTTAAACCCACCATAGAGACCACAGAAGAGGCACTGAAGAACCCAGTCGAGAGATTACCCGACCATTTGGCATCAGCCAGCCTCCATCATCAGCCATCACAGTGCTGGTACAACGGTCTGTGAATCCTGGAGCCCTGGGTACAGCAGCACGGGCTCTGCTCACCAAGTCTGGCATAGCTGCCATGGATGCAGAATACCCAACCTGCTGTTAGTGGAGACCAACGCTGAGCCCCACTATGACACCATTTATTTTCCCAGAGAGGAACAGACACTTTGAGCCAAATTAATTATTATTTTATTGGCTCCATCCTGGAAGCAGAAGTAATTATCTTGATTGTAATTTACACATATTCTAGGTATTGGTCTTCTTTTCATGCCTGCAGGGTTTTAATCACTACAACTTTCCAAAAACTTGTAAAGAGTCTGATCCATCTGCCTGGTATCAGACCAATGTCCCCACCTACAAAGGGGGTGTGGCCATCACCATATAACCATATCTCATAGATAGCTGCATCTGATAATCAGGCCTTCCAGAATTACAGTTTAATGATGATTTGGAATGGTCTTCAATAACACATTCAATTCACCCTCTTGGAGGTGATAATTTGTGAAAGTTGTGTAGCATCCTCCAGGATGCAGTGACTATCAAGTGGCTCTGTGTCCTATGTCTGACAAACAATAGATAAAAGGAGTGGTCCAATTTAAGACTACTTTTGAGTATAAGCAACTTAGTTATATCAAAAATTATTCATTTTTTCTTTGAAATTCAAATTTAATTGGGGGAATCTTTTATTTTTATTTGCTAAACCTGGTAACCCTAAAAAGCCTTCCTTATTTGCAACTGCGTTGCAGTTCAGCTTCTCCTTCTGCCCCTTGTGTTTTATTTATTCAGGTGTTATCCCCGTGAGCTCTCCTAAACAAACTTCCTACTACATATCTTCATATCAGAGTCTGCTTTCCTAGAAACCTAACCTTAGCCAACAGCTTATCCTAATTGTTTTCAGACCTCTCTCAACCTGCTTTTAACTCTCTGATTCCCTCTCCAGTTGTATCCATGCACTGACCCCTCCATCTGCTCCTATAATCTTATGCCAAGAAGCAGTGGTCTTTTTGCCTTATGTATTATTATTACACAGACGCTTTTATAAGCAAAGAGCTGCCTAACCTGGGCATAACCTCAAATAAGTTTAAGGTAGTATTTAAAGAAAAATATAAGCTAGCTTATAATTAATATTTATTAGTAAAATTTCATTGTAATTCTAGCCAGTATAGAGTGTACACACTCTCATAGAATTTCAGAACTGAAGGGGATCGTTTGTTAATGTTAATGTCTTTTTAAAATCTATCTCATGAAGGATTGTCTTGGCAACCTATTTCTAAGACAATAGAAATGCTTTTGTTGAAAATTAAAATATTAAACCTTAAATAAAGAAAAAAGAAATGTATTGTTTTGATTACTTAGAAAACCCTTAAAAGCAAGAATTTCAGAACTTATTTGAAATAAAAAACGGTATTTTAAAATTCAAGGGATTCTGAAATAGTTAAACAGCAGTATCTAGGCTGGTGTAGAAAGAGGTATTTCATCATGAATCACAGGCTGTGTTACAGCATCCATAACCGCTGCCACATAGAGAACATTTGGATGCTTACATTTAGAGTTTGGGTTCAATTGTCCAACTTAACAAAAAGTTAGCACCCTACTGAACTTAGCTCACCAAAAGGCTCAGGCATATTGAAAAATAATAATAAGAGACAGAGGGAAGTTACTCATATTAAAGACATAAAAACTCATTAAGTATAGCAAATACTTTGTAGCATTATTTGGTTAGGTTCACTGGATCACCTTTAAGCCTTGTACTTGCCCTCCAAGTCCAGTGAAAATATGTTTAGTTCTATTCCAGACCAAAGGAATATGCCTTGCAGCATACCTAATGTTCACAGCTTTGGCTTTTGAACAATTTACATCTTACTGCTTTATAGCTTATACATTGATTCTCTTGGACTGTCCTGATAATCTTGTGTTAAGTGAAATAAGCCAGGAGTAGAAAGACAAATACTATGTGATCTCACTCATACAGAATCAAAAAAGTTGATGTCATAGAAATAGAGAATAGAATAGGAGATTGAAGAGATGTTGATTAACGATTCAAAATTACAATTAGATAGGAGAAAAAGTTCAAGAGATCGCTTCATCAGTAAGTTTGCATAAATAATAGATAAACGCATACATTTGAAAAGAATAAAACTACAAATGAATTTATGGGAAAAAAATAAATGCTGAATTAAAAAGAAGGGGACAAAAATTTGTAAGGATCAAAAACAAGAAAAAAGGACAAATTTGGAAAAATCATTAACTGCTGATGTCATTTTCTGTCCCGAGAGTCCCCGTCAAAGGTCTTGAGTCTTTGCTTTTTAATGGAACTTGAAAGAGGGAGATTTGGCAAAACCCAGAGTCTGCACAACACGGAAAGTCAGAAAAGATTGCTTACATAGGCTGGGAGTCTGAAAGCTAACAAATTAGATGAAAAGGCGAGCTAGAAAAACCGTTCTTCTGCAGAGTGACACAGCACGAAAACTTGGGTCAGGCTCATGTCTGTAATCACAGCACTCTGGGAGGCTGAGCTAGGAGGATTGCTCAGGAGTTCAAGACCAGCAATAACAAGACTCTGTTTCTAGTAAAAATAGAAAAATTAGCTGGGCATCATGCCTATTTGGGAGGCTGAGGCAAGACAATTGCTTGAACCCAAGAGTTTGAAGTTGCTGTGAACTAAGATGATGCCAGAACATTCTACCCAGGACAACAATCTATCTCAAAAAGAAAGAGGAAAGAAAACTTCTCTATCACAGCCTTTGCTCTGCACAGAAATGAGAAAAAGTCCATTAAAGTTCTTTATCAAAAACTGGCACATATATCATTTTTTTCCCCACAATTTACATTTCCTATGTGACTTCAAAATAAATTCAAAGTAGTCCATGTTAGTTGTATCTAAGACTCTTGATAGCAGGAAATAAACAAAGAATCTGAAGAAACAAATTTTAAATAGAAGTCTTGAAAGATTCTTCTGCATAAGTTTTTAAAAATCATGAGTTAATTTTAACTTGCACTCTGGCCATGATGAAGTAATTGGTATTGAACTTCCATTCTCACCCTAAATGAATATAAAGTTGAAAATTATTGTCAAGATTTTTTTAGTGAGCATGTGGGTTAAATAGGTTCCTTTGCAGAATGAAACCTGAACAAGATATATTTGAATATGTATGTGGCTTATGTTACATTGGAAGCATTATTAATATATAGTAAAAAACTAATAAAAATAATAGGACATTAAACCATTATTTGAGAACTTATTTAGTATCTGTACACCACTGAATCATTAGCTTTATACATATTTTAGGAATTCTTTTTTTAAAATTTTTTGCCACTACATTTTTTTGGACCTAACACACAGCTTCATAAGTAGAAAGTACTTTAAATGTGAGTGAACATGATAGATACATTTGTCAGGAAAATTTGGACTGTGCTCTGGTAACACACAGTCTCCAATGTCACTGACTTACAATGAAAACTTTCTTGTTCATGAGGACTCCGCCGGGGATTTGGAGAACTCTCAAGGGCAGCTGTCATCCATGCAGTGATTCAGGGATCCAGGTTGTTTAGGTCTTGAAGATATATCACCTCAAATAAGAGATCTTCTCCCTGACTAATACAGCATGGGAAATGAGAAACTGAGACTTGCCCAAGGGCTTTTTATTGCCTTAGCCCCGAAGGAGTACATTTTGTTTTATCTCACATTCAATTATAACTAGTCATCTGATTCTCCTTAATTACAAGTGGGACTGGGAAATATAGACATAGAAATTGAAAAGTTGGTTAACATGATTGTTTGTCTTTCCATATTTATTCAAGAAAAGTTATTTGAAAGAAAAAAATGAATAAATTACTAAAGGTAGAATAATTGAAACATATGCTTATAACTTAGCCCAGTCTTTGGCATTTGACATTACCAACTACATGCTTACTACCATGGGCTCTTTATTTGATTAATATAAGTAATTGGTTGTTTCTACTTGAGGTTGGTTTCTAAGTTATGCAAACTTATATTTTTCTAAGTTCTAAAGTTTTAATTCCTCCTAGTTTTACAAGTACATAATGATACTGACATCTTTCATCAGTAGATAACTGCCTTGAAAGACTTAGTCTGCATGACTCTTCTGCTTTAATGATGCTCACTTTTATCCTTCTTCATTCAAAGTCTATTATAAAATGTAATAACATAGGGACCAAGTAGCATACAGGCTTCTTTGATGACCACATTTAGAAGAGAAAGTCTACTCTAAAATATTATTCTTTAGGTCTCAGATCAGTTTAAAGGGATACTTTGAAACTTGGCTTCTTAAAGTCTTTTAAGATAAACCAATTTGTATTTCTAGATGGAAAGTACTTGAAACATTTGTTCCTTTAATAATTAAAGTTTTTAATGAAATAAAGCATGTTTTCTAAGGAGAAATAAAAGAAGTATTATAGAGAAGGGCAGAGAGCAGGTAAAAATTATGCATATTGTAAAATGAAAAGAAAATGCTAATTGGGCAGCTAGAACCAAAGTTAAGGCAGCTTAGGCAGATCTTTATATATAAATGAAAAGAAAATTAAACTTTCATTCTTTCTTCTTTCTTTTCTTTCCTTTTTTTCTTTTTTCTCTTTGTTGTTGTTGCTACGATACCTAGCATATTAGGAAAAGTAAATCTAGTATTGCATTTTTTGAGTCTGGGGTCCCTGAATCTTTGTAATTTCCTTAAGGGTGGTAATAACTATTTTCAATATTTCAAAAAAAGCTAATAAATATAATCATTTTTCTCTAAAATTGTACAAGCTGAATAAAATTCTTGCTTTTATGTATAGTCATTGAAATGATATTGGTCATCTTGACACAGGAAAGTGAATTCCAATGCTAGGAGCCTCTTGAGGTCCAAGTGGGTCTTTGACTTCATGCAAGAAAGAATTCAGGAGCAAGCCAAACAGTATAAAGTGAAAGCAAGATTTATTCAGAAGCTATAGAAAGTCTACTCACAGACAGAGCAGAGGCAAGTTCTCCCTGCAGAAGAAAACATGTTCCCTAGTTCCTGTTGCCTCTCTATTTAAGCTACTGCTTAATTAACAAGGGCAGGAATATTCATGACAGTGGAATCAGCATGATGCCCTCTATTCCCCCACCATTTTGGTTCTTACTGTTGGAACACAGTTATGGGTTAAAAATTACAGTCAATAATTGGGCTGCATCTGTGGCTCCAAGGAGTAGGGTGCCAGCCCCATATACCGGAGGTGGCGGGTTCAAACCTGGGCCTGGCCACAAAAAAAAAAGTTACAGGCAATAATTTAGAGCTGAAAGCTTCCTCATTAATGATATAACATACGTCTCTTTCTCTATGAGGCCAATGAGATGGGATGGCGGTATATGGTATCTCCATGTTTGGACTTGCACCTCTTTAATTATTAGTGAGGTTAAGCATTTCTCTATGTATCTGTTAATCTTTTGTGTATCCTCTTAGGATACATGTCTTTTCCTGTGTCTTTGTTTACATGATATAATTATATTCATAAAACTAAAAAAATTTAAAAAACAAATTATTTTGATATTAGACACATTTCAATAATAAATCCATGCAAATAAATAATAAATATACAGTTCAAGATGTTGATTATCTCTGGGAAGATTTCATGTGGAAGATAGAGGAACTGAACAGGAGAAGGACACTTACTTCCACAGATACATGTTAGAATTACTATTTTGTCATAGGGTTGAATTATGGGTTCACTGAGTATTCATTATATTACTAAACAAACGAATAATTTAAATAAGTGAATGCAGTAATAAAAAAGTCCAAAAAAGGCAAAGATAATAATATGTCATGAAATAAAACTTATGGTTAATCAGATTCTATTAATTTATACTATGTTCAAGGGGGGATGATTTAGCTGCTAAGATATACATGGCAGTCATCTAACTCCAGTAAGATTAGCCCTCATCACAAAATCCCAAAATCATAGATGTTGGCGTGGATGTGGAGAAAAGGGAACACTTCTGCACTGCAGGTGGGAATGCAAATTAATACGTTCCTTTTAGAAAGATGTTTGGAGGTCACTTAGGGATTTAAAAACAGACCCGCCATTCAATCCTTCAATTCCTCTATTAGGTATATATCCAGAGGACCAAAAATCACTTTATAATGAAGATATTTGCACCAGAATGTTTACTGCAGCCCAATTCATAATTGCTAAATCATGGAAGAAGCCTAAGTGCCCATCAACCCATGAATGGATTAATTAATTGTGGTATATGTACACTATGGAATATTATACAGTCTTAAAAATAGGTGGAGACTTTACCTCTTTCATGTTTACATGAATGGAGCTAGAACATTCTTCTTAGCAAAGTATCTCAAGAATGGAAGAAAGAGTATCCAATGTACTCAGCCTACTATGAAACTAATGTGTAAGCACCCACACTTCCGTATGAAAGCTATAACCCAACTATAGCCCAACATGAAGGGGAAAAAGGAAAGGGAGGCAAGAGGATGGAGGGTGCTGGAGGGAGGGTAATTGGTGGAACCACACCTACAGTGCATTTTACAAGAGTAGAAGTTAAATCTACTAAGGGTAGAATATAAATATCTTAACACAATAACTAAGAAAATGCAGTGAAGGCTATGTTAATCAGTTTGATGAAAATCTTTCAAATTGTATATAAGACTAACTATGTTAACCAGTTCAATGAAAATATTTCAAATTGTATATAAAACCAGCACATTGTACCCCATTATTGCATTAATGTGCACAGCTATGATTTAATAAAAAACAAAACAAAAAAACTAGCACATCGTACTCCATAATTGCATTAATGTACTCAGGTTTTATTAAAAAAAAATGGAATAAAAAAGAAGATGTCCTAAATGTATAATATTAGAAGATAGTTTAAAAAGGTTGGTATGCGACAGTTAGGGTCACAGAAGGGACTAGGTGGTACTCTCAAATGGGGCAATTGAGGAGAGATTAATAGAATATTATAAAAGATATGGGCATGTTTCAAGGAAAATAATAAGAATGGTAAAATCCCTTGAAGTTAATTATAGTAGAGAAGCTGGGATCCTTTATTGCTCTAGGCCAAAGATGATAATCAGAGCTTTGTTACTTCACCTGCCATTGATAATTCCCTTAAACTCTGAGTTTATCTTGACTGCAAAGGTTTTAAGATTTTGAAATTCTCAGATCCATTTCTGAAAAACTGAATTTATGAAAGTCCTGTCTTTAATTGATCTTCACAGTTTTTCATTCGTCATTTTTGTTAGACGTGGAGTACCAAGAGATACCTTAGAAGATTTCTTGGTTCCAGATATAGTTCTCACTTGCTTCTGTTGTGTGGGAGGAACCCCATTTACCTTCAGTAATCTTCTTCCCCATCTGTTGGTCAGCATCCTGAAGACCCCAGTGTGGCTGGAAGGCAATCTTAGTCTTCAATTTGTGAAAACAATGACTGTGTTCCCTGACAAGGAGGTTTCACTAGGAACAAAGTGACCAGGAGGGAAAATAAAATTTCCTTCATCAACTATTTGGTAGAACAATGAGAACAGTCATTTTTTCCCCTATCATTGTTCTTACTTCAACATAACAGACTGGCCAGGATAGACCTTTAAATTAGATCACCTGGGTCCTGGACTACATATGTAATAATCTCTGTGACTTCAGGAGAGGGAAAAAAGAGAATTAGAGAAAGAAAGAGAGAAAATGAAATAAATTTTTCAATGTCTAACTGAGAATCAAGGTGGAAATTCAGAAAACTTCTGTGAAAACGTTGAGGAATTAATTGATCTCCTGAAGTCACAGAAATTATTTAGTATGTAGTCCAGGACCAAAGTGATCTAATTTAAAGCTCTATCCTGGCCAGTCTGTTATGTTGAAGTAAGAACAATGATAGGGAAGAAATGACTCTCTTTTCTTCCCTCCCTACCTCTCTTCTTCCTTCCTTCCTTCCTTCCTTCCTTTCTCTTTCTTTCTTTCTTTCTTTCTTTCTTTCTTTCTTTCTTTCTTTCTTTCTTTCTTTCTTTCTTTCTTTCTTTCTTTCTTTCCTTTTTTTTTTTTTTTACTGTGTATAATCTCTAATGATAATAAAAGAACCAAATGATCTCATAAACTTTACAGTTATTATTACCATGGTAATTGATCTCTCACTACCCTGCTTTCCACCTGTAATTTATCTCATGTCACTAGCAGTTATAACTGGTAATTATGGTATCATTCAATGTCACAGGTCAATAATATTACTTTTTCTTCAAAGAGTATGAATTTTGTTCAGCGTTTGGTCTCTGTTTTCTGGGGTGGCTCCTGGTACCACTTACTGGTTCCTTGCAAGACACAAAGCACAAGGCTGTTTTGTAAATTATAAATTTGAGGATATTTGAAACATTCATTTTAAAGGGATAAATTTAACTGGCGTAATTGCTTTAAGGTGAATCCGAAAGAAATGAAGAGTCACCCATTTCCACTCTTATCCTTGAGTGGGTAAAAGCAGGAGCAGCTACTGGATCATAGAGAGAGTGGCTGTGGCACAGGGACAAGGCCAAGCAGTGGGACCCTTGGCCTTAGGTTTGCCGAACTCAGTCGACATGGAGCGCCGGGAGAGAGGGGAACATGAATCAGATTTCACTTTCTCTGTGCACTTTGACCTGATGGGCTCTCCCACTAGCTAACCTCAACTGGTAGCCAGAAGGCAAGAGTCCAGTGGGTGCAGTCACTTTCCAGGGAAGAGAGTAGGATGGATAATGATTAAATCTCCTCTGAAAATCCAACGCACAACTGAAAGAACTGATGGTATTCCATCACCAGTAATGATGCTCGAGAAAAAAATATTCCTAGATATGAAACAATGTATTTATCATAATTATAATTTACAAAATGGGTAATAAAATAGCATTTTATTATTGATATGCACATAGATAAATGAACTAGGGAGACCTAAAGAACAAACAGTAATATTGGAATGGGAGAAGAAAGGATTCCAGCGATAGTATTGCCAAAAAGGGTAGGGGGGAGAAAATGAAAATGATAGACTGTGTTTGGATGCAGTCTATGTAGAGAGATTTGGGATAAATTTAAAAAAGTTATTTTACAAAACACAACAGGAAAATAAATGTCTTTTCAACTGAATTTCATTTCTTGATACCCTAAGCCATTCACACAGAACATTACACACGCGCACACACACACACACACACACACACACACACACACACGGACAGATTGAGAACAAATGAAATCACTTTTAGAAACAAAGGGTTGCCAAGAATTCTCCTAAAAAATTTTGATTCACTCTTTAGAGATCAAATATGTGAAGAAGGAACTCCATCATGGATTAACAGAGAAGATTCTAAGGAATTGGAGAGAGTTTGGCAAGTCCTAAACTTACCTCAAATTTTGTGCGTCTTCTTACCAGTTTCCTTTAACTATAACATGCTTAGAATTATATGCCATAACCAGGTAACCAGATTTGTAGTTTTCATTCGCCTGAGTGTTTCCATAGTCAAGTTTAAACTCAGGGTGATGTAAATAAAGTCTAAACAAAACAGCTTAGTGTTTGTATTTGAAAACAAGCAAAAAGGACACATTTGGAAGTCTGCATTTCACTATACTAGTAGACTTGGAGATTTCTCAGTGATACAGGATAAACAGATAGTGGCAGCTAGTGAAAGAGAAGTAAGGATCAAGACCCAGTCTACATCACAGGTGGAAGGAGAGGAAAGCAGAGGTCCAGAGTGAACACAGGAGTGCCTTGTTTTCTTCACATTTCCCCTAACACATTTTTTCTTTATTAATGTTTTCCGGAAGTCACTTGAATATTTCTTCAAATTCAATTTTTTTTCCTGAAGTCCTATAGTTAAAGACTTTTTCTCTTCTCTTTTGAAACTCAATAATTCTTACACTAAGAACCACACTTTCATTCCACAGTACTTATTTTATATTTTTAAACACTTAAAAAAATGCATTCTTTATTTTCCTGGCATTGTTTGAAACTTCCTCGTTTCATCGATTTTCTAAAGAAAAGTTATGTGAGTCATTTCATTAATTTTCTTCCTTCTGGCATTAAGCCTTAAGAATTGTTTTTGCATTAATCTAAAAGGGAAGCTTCACACTTCATTTAGTAACTACACATTGAAAAGAAGTTTTCATTTTCTACTACTGAATATAGATCAACACAAATCCTCCATTAGGAGAGAGAATCTTTTCATTAAATCCTAGGAACATCCACAAAGCCTTTTATATCCTTGCTTTAATATTAAATATACAGGCCTTTTATTTTGAACCTAAGAATAGTTTTCTTTTTACTTTCTGTTTATTTTAAAAATCAGGCAGATTTATCTCTTTGTTTTCTTGTTACAATTTTTACAGCCATCCAATTCCAAACACAGGCAGGTGCTAAAAATGTTTCAGCACTTTATTCACTTTAAATATATATTTTGGGATTTCTTATTGCTTATAGTCCTATTAGGTGTAAAATATTGAGGATTCAGTGACGAAAGAAATGGACATAGCCCCCATCCTTAGGAAGCTTGAAATCTTTATGTTATCAATATAATATCCCATCAACTGTTGACTTAATAGCTTTTATCTTAACTTGAAATCATTGCCTCCTTCCCTGTGTTTAATCATAGAGCAGGCAAAGCAGTTTTTTGATGGCTATAATAAATATTTTGGGTGGCTTTTTTAAACAGCTTAATTCCACGAAGCTCAGGGCATGTGCAATATTCATGCTTCTCAGCCTTGTTCTTACTTGGGATACTGGTGTATGCATGCCGGCGGCCGATTCTCTCTTGCCCATCTGCTCCATTTCCACAGTATTCTATCTTTGTAAAGGCTGCTGTGCACAAAACACTGCTGGCTGTCCTGCTATTCACTTTGCTTCATTTATTTTTCCTGTTTTAAATCATAAAATCTTTTCAAATTATTATTAATGGAGAGACCTCAGAACTTTTATTATCCAATAAATAATATCTAAAAGGAACAAATGGTGACAGACTGGTTCCAGTGAGCCTGGAACTTTGCAGATTTGCTAGAGATCAAGGTAAGGAAATGCAAAGTTGAATAGTACCTGTTCCTTGCCACTAAAGAACTTACAGATATGAGAAGCTTAATACGAACAATCAGCATAAATTATTCTAAGATAATAAGAACATTAGAAATGTCACTTTCCTTTACTTTTGTAAATCAGAACGAATCTGGCTAAGGAAACACTCCCTAAGGTTGGCTAGATATCTAATAATGCTATTAGATGACAGCATTGTTAAATGATATTCTTCTTTTCCCTTATGTTATACCTCAGGTTCTGTGTGGGCCAGGACATAGGCGACCTGGTGTTCAGTCCATGTGGTCCCTCTGTCACTGATCCTTACCTCTGCCTGGATAATTTCAGAAGCTCGCCGAGGTGACATTACGTAGTGCTGAGGCTTCACAGAAACTCAAACAGAAACCACCAAGCTAAGCCCTGTTACTTGAAAAGTGCTGTTGACATGCATTTATCATTATTAGAGTTAACAATACTATAGTGATAATCATTAAATATAAATTTTACATTACTGAATGTCAAATTGGGTAAATTTCTAGAAATTAAATGAGATGGTTAAATGATATGACCACTTTAAATCATCTTGATGTAGACACACTGCAGTGACTCACGCCTGTGGTCCTAGCACTCTGGAGGCCGAGGCAGGTGGATTGCTGGAGCTCACAAGTTTGAGACCATCCTGAGCAAAAGTGAGACACTGTTTCTACTAAAAATAGAAAACTGAGGCAAAAGGATCTCATGAGTCCGAGTTGGAGGTTGCTGTGAACTATGACACGACGGCATTCTACCCAGGGTGGCAAATTGAGACTCAAAAAAAAAAAATCCTCTTGATGCAAATTACATTTTAATACCCCAAATTCATTTTTCCCACTTTGTAGTAACATCATGAAATAAGAAAATACTTATTTTATTTTATTTTTATAATAACACACTAAGTATGGTAGTGATGGTTTTTGCAAACCTATGTAAATAAAGTGATAATTTAGTGAAATTAAAAGCAATAATTAACACTGAAATTGGGTATTTGCATTTGCTATAGATTTTTTTCATATTTTTTATTTAGGAATATTTATTTGAAAGAGCTTTTATATAACAAATGCATTAAAGTTTCTATCATATAGGCTGAACACAATTTTCCCAATTTGAGATTTGCTTTTTTATTTATTTTTGTTAATGAGTAACATATCTTTGGTGGTTATCATATTTTAGAAATAATTAATAACTTTCTTTACCCTTTTCTACATTGTTTCTTTCTATAGACTCATGAATATAAAATTTATCCTATTACTAGATATATATCCTGTGTTTTTTAACGAATTTTGTGATTATTTCTATATGTAAATGTTTCACTGGTCTGGGTGAATATTTCTTCTAAAATAACCAATTACATAACCAACATTTCTTTTGATCTTTCTTTTAATCAATGATTTAAAATGTCACTAAGTTTTCTTTTACATTAGAATTTTACTTTTGTTTTCCCCAGACTTTCTATCCTGTATCATAAATCTGTGAAATGCTAACATCACATTACACTGTTTTAATTATGTCTTTTCAGTAAATTCCAAAGCTATTATCATAAACCTATTTTAAACATCCAAAGCCATCCTCACTTCAATTACTGTTCTTTTTTACAAAATGTCTCAGGCTATATAATTTCTTTTATCATTCAGGGTTATATTTAAGATAATTCCTTCAAATTAAAAACCTTCTCTTCTACTTACAGCTTAATTTCCAGAGAAGATTATAATATTGAGTTTTGTCAGGTGGGAACATTGTTCTCTCCACTATTATTCAATACCTTTTTTACAACAACCCTTAGCAAAGAATTGAAATTTGCTTTTTTCTGTAAATACTTCACATTTCCTAGCAAGTTTTTTCCTTGTTTTGTATATGTATTTTAGTTCTATTTTCAGTGAGATATTTCTGTTCAGTATTGTCCCCCTTTGATTATTGTCAGTATGTGAGAGTTATTGATTTTTATAAGTATTTTATAACTGGAAAATTATAAAACTAACTCTCTATTGCCATATTATAAAATTAAAAAAAATATTGATGGAGAGTAGAAGCACATAGTTTTGAGGTACATGTGATTATTTAATACATTGACATCATTGGTAAAGATCACATCAGTGTGCCTGGGGTATCCAGCATCTTAAATGTTTGTCTTTTCTTTGTACTATTAATGGACATATTCAAATCATTCTCTTCTAGCTATTTTGAAATTACAATAGATTCTTGTAAGCTATAGTGATCCTACTGATCACACACCGTCTTATTTCTTTTATTAAACCATACATTTGTGCCCTTTAATCAAATCACCTTCATCCTTTTCACCCCACTACTTTTCCCAACTTTATCTTTGTTTCACTATTTATTCAAACAATTTCAATATTTAGTATTAGGAATTAAGTACTTATTAACCATCATAATATCATAAATGGAGATCATGAGCAATTTTTTTGACCTATCTTTAATGGTAGTGAAACTAGTGTTTCACCATTGAGTGTGATGATAGCTGCTGATTTGATGTATACATAAAATCATTTTTGAAAGTTACAAGGGAACTCTCTGTGCTCCCTTACAACTTCTTGTAAATATGTAGTAATTTATTTTTCATTTTTTATGTTTTTTTTTTGAGACAGAGCCTCAAGTTGTCACTCTGGATAGAGTGCTGTGGCATCATGGCTCACAGCAACCTCCAATTCCTGGGCTCAAGCGAGTCTCTTGCCTCTGTCTCCCAAGTAGCTGGGACTACAGGTGCCCACCACAACGCCCGGTCATTTTTTGGTTGCAGCCGTCATTGTTGTTTGGCAGGCCTGGGCTGGATTCGAACCCACCAGCTCAGGTGTACATGGCTGGCGCCTTAGCCCATTGAGCCACAGGCGCTGAGCCAATATGTAGTAATTTAAAAACGAAAATAAACCAAGAACATATTTGGTTTCTTGGTTTTAAAATAAAAAATAAACCAAGAACATAGTTGGATTTTTAAAAATTAAAAGAAACCAAGAACATATTTGGTTTCTACCTATCCAGCACTTTTTCCCCCTTCTTCTAATAAAGGTCTTGATTTTACCTTGGAGCTATCTTTCTGGTTTTGGATACAATTTCAGTGGAACTGTCAATGTAAGTGTCATCAGTAGTGCTTGATCAGTCAGATGCATGCAAGAATCTATTGTAATCATTTTTTGAGCCGGAGAAAGAGAAGTAACAACAGAAGACATGTAAGAAGTCAGAGGAAAAAGGGGACATCAGCACCTGTGGAATATGGAAGACTTTCAAAAAGAAGGGGTCTAAGGTGTTGAATGTTACAGCAGGTTGTGGTGGAATAAAGATCATGAATATGCTTTTGTACTGGCAACCGGAACGTCAGTGGCTGCTACAGGAATCTCATGGGGGAATTTGTTAATCTTTGAATATTTCAAGGAATCAGATTAAACAAGGTAGGGTGGAAACCATCCTTTTAGTAAGTGCTACTGATGATATTGTTACAAGAAGTACACAGACCATATTTTTAAGAAACACTAGATTGGGCCTGATTTTTGTTTGTAAGACAAAGAACATGAAATTGCTTAATACAGGACAAATTCAATGACCAAATAAATTTAATAATTGGATTGAGCCGATCAAGTTTGCAGAAACTGGTCATTACCATGGCAAGGGCATGGGAGGGATATTCAATAAAATTGATTGATTGTTCACATATTAGAGAACCAGACATGATACTTTTATTCCTTGATCTTTTTATAACTTCTGATCCTATTTTCAGTTGAACAAAAAAATGAATTTACATTTGCTAAGATATGAAAAATGTATTCACTGGTTTATGAAATTAGAATATCCAGAGGGAAAGAACACTTTAGAATGACTCAGATTCAGTGGTCAAGCAATTGCATTAAGTCCCCAATTTTTTTATATCTAAGTTGGGCTCCCTCTCAGGGTAGCATGGCGATTCCAACAAGTCTTCACACTTAATGCTTTCTCATTCACATTAAAAAAAAAAAGTTATTTCTGGAAGATTTAATCAAAAAGTTAGAAAGCTTTTTCCTTGAAATTTTCCAAAACTCTCCTTGAAACTTATTGGACCAAACTGGTAATTTCGCTTACTGGAAGCAATAATTTTGATCAAAGATTAGAATTAAACTAATTAGCTTAGACCTGAACACTGCCGTAGCTCTGTCTCTTTTTCTAGAGCCAGGAGTGGAGTGAATTTTTTTCTTAACACACAGGTTTAGGAAAGAAATGAAAGAATAAAAAAGTCAAGAAAGTTAGTGAGAGATAAAGGAATGATTTCTTGGGAAATAATCTCATACCTATCTGAAAAGAAAATAATAATAATAATAATAATAGAACTTACCTTCAATAAATGTTTTGAGGATTAAATGAGTTAATCAGTGTAGGCTTGCTTAGAATATTTTGCTATTGTTGTTATAGAGGAATCTGTTCTTAGGGGAGGTTGATTACTTGACAAAATCCCAGTTAGATAGAGTACTAAGTTAAAAGATTATTTAAATTTGTGCTTATCATAATAGAAACTTTTTCAAATGTACAATTCTATGAGTTTTAACGATCTATGGAAACATGTAATTACTGGCATAATAAAAATATAGAACTCCCATGTTGCTACTCCTTTTAGTCAGATTGACAACCGGCACCACTGATTGATTTTCTATTCCCAAAGTTTGGCCTTTCTGGATTGTTGTATAAATGGAATCATACAATATGCAACAATTTGGGATTCCCTTCTTTTACTTCAGCATAATGCCTTGGGGATTCATCCATGTCATTGCATACATATATGAATAGTTTGCTCATTTCTATTATTAAATGGTATTTGTTGTAAGGATGTTTATTCCCTTGTCCATTGAGTAACACTGAAGTTGTTTCTAGATTTTGGTAATTAGGAGTGGAGCTGCTGTGAACACTTGTATACAGTTTTTGAACGTAATTAACTATTTCTCTAGTGTAGTGGAGCTCCAGCGGCATAATCAATTAGCTCCTGGTACTTATGTGGGAGTAAAGTTTTAAAAATGGGATGGCTAAGTCACATGGTGAGTGTGAAACTTCCAAACTGTGCTCATTATGCTTAATGCTTATACCATTGCGTATTACCACCAGTGATGAAGCCATGTGTCAGGTTCTCTACATTTCATAGTTATGTTTTTCTTCTGAGAAATTAACTATTCTAATAGGTGCTTACTATTTAATTGCAATTGTATTTTCATTTCAGTAATGACTAAGGGTGTTGAGGAATTTTTCATGCTCTTATTTTCATCCTTGTATCTTCTTTGCCAAAGTGTCTGCTCAGTTGTGGAAGAGGGTACTTTGGTTTCTTACTGAAGAGTTTTGACAGTCCTTCCTGTATTTTGAGTACAAGATGTTGGTCATATATGTGACTTAAAAATATTTTCTTACAGTCTATAGTGTGTGGCATAATTTCTGGACTCTGTGTCCTGTTTCCTGAACGCCTGTATCTGTCACTTCACTAGCAACACTCTGTCTTGACTGTTGTACTTTTATATTAAGTGTTAAAAATAAGTAGTGGGCGTCATATAATTTTGTTCTTTTTCAAAATTATCTCATATGTTTACTTTCATTGCCTTTCCATTGTAATTTAGAATCTACGTGTGCATATCTATTAAAAAAATTCCACTTAGTGGGAATTTGAGTGGAATTTCACTAAATCTATTGATTGATTGGTAGCAAAATGTCACCTATATTGTATTTAGTCTTTAAATTCATTCAAATGGAGTATCTTTCAAATTATGTAGGTTTTAAAAATTTCTTTACCAGTGTTTTATAGTTTCAGCAGATTCTGCACATACTTTGTTTAATTTATTTCTAAATTGTGTGTAAATGTGTACAGTAAAGCATACACACATATATGCATACACATAATTGTACATATCTACACATGCATACATGATTTAAAATTATTTATTGTTAATATATAGAAATATGATTATCTTTATATGATGATGTTGGACCCAGTAACCTCACTAAACTCATTTATTATTTCTTGTAAATGTTCTATAGATTCCTGGAGATTTTTAAATGTGGACTGTCATGTCAACTGCAAATTGCAACAATTTTCTTTTTTCCTTTCTGAGCTGCATGCCTTCTTCTATTTTTAAACATTCAATACCATTCACTTTTATATATTGGAAGACATTTTCATTAGTTACTCTAAAGTCTTTTCTTCTAGTAATTTAACATCTTTGTCATCTTGATGTGTTGTCTTTTCTCTTGCAAACTGTTTGTAATACTATTCTCTCTAATAATTTAAATCAGTTTATGTACAGGTGCTTTTCTGGTTATCTTATAAAAGTATCCTTTTGATTATCTCCTTGTCTTTCTTGCTTCTTTAAGATGTCAAAAGAATATATGGAGACAGGGATGAGAGGGTTCCATGATTCTTAAATAAAAGAATGAGCTAGGATCTTGAACACTGTGAAATAGCATTCTGGTCTCCTGAGCAATGTTTTGTTTTCTTTTGCTTTTGATCTATTGCTTATTGTCCTGCCTGCATTTGCCTATGAAGTTTGTAGGGAGAAAACTTAGAGTGAGGGATCTCTTGGCTTGAGTAGAGGGCTATGTGTTCAAGTGAATGAAACATAGAAAGCAAAAGATGGCACTTGAGGAAAAATAATCTATATCTTTATTTTATTTTTTTCCATATATGGTAGTATCAAATGATGAACAGAGTCTGGGTCCTGAGAAACTGCATGGAGCAAAGCACTTCTTGCAACCCCTCTTGCACACTATTCTGAATTGTAGAGGCAATAGATCTGCACTGGTTAAGCCACTAATACTCAGGTATTGTTTGTTCAAATAGTTAGCTGACTCTGACTAAAGCATAAGTAAAAATAATTTATTAAATATGTAAGACGATAATATAGATAATCAAACAGTATTTTAGATGATAATAAGTGTTGATTAATGATGAGTAAAATACTTTATTTACTAGATGAGACAATTTTTGCAAAAGCTGCAGAATTTTAAAATATTGATTCCTTTACGTTTAATTCTTATTTCCCTCCAGGCTAAATGCAGCATAGTAAAATTTAAAACTTTGCAAAAATGGCAAAGAAGAAAATTATTTTCAGCAGCTCCTAGTTTTGAGAAGTAAGCTTCAGAAGTATTTCTTCGTGTTTACAAAGGGTAACGAGGGATAAATAAATATACTTAGGCAAGCACGCCATGTTGCTCAGATGAATGTTTTAAGTCTTTTTTTCTGTATGGTCCTAAAGAGGCAATAAAATTGTAAGTAGAACCTTTTTTTTGTGATTCCCATTTATATGGCCTATCAACAAGATCACACTACCATTAATTACCTAGAAGATACTGTTCCCATTATGTCCACAGGGACTTAATCCACAACATGATAGATTTCACTGTCAAGTGCATTATTTCTCATGTAATACACTATTTTTTTTCTTTAAATTTATGCTATTAGTGCTAGTTATTTTACTTCCCCAGCTTCCTTTTCTCCTTGAATAAAGATAAAGAGATATTTCTTTTTTTAGTTAGCAAAGCTTAACTAGAACATACCTTCAAATATTCCTCATCTGAAGTAAATACAATACACAGTAGACATGGCTTTTGTGAAATACATGTAGTATGAGTACATGGTTTATTGGTCAGTTTTTTACCACTATGGGACTTTCATCCCATAACGTTTTGGGAATTAAAAAGAAACATTTCATAACTATCTGAAGCAATGATAGCTTTCTTAAAAAAATAATGTATGCTTCAGAACTACTGCTGTTTATGTCTATTCTGTTTCTGAAGTAAAAGACATGAAATTCTCATGCTTAGGAGGGCAAAGGGGAAAGGTGGAAGAATCCCCCAAGAATTCAGAGATGCCTTAAGAGAACCACTCATAGAGTTTCTTCAGGGGCATCTTGCATGACACTAACTTTAACTACAGAATGGTGGCCTCAGTGCTTTGCAGAACAAGAGTAGTACTGGTAGTATGAGAACTAGTGACAGAATTTGAAATTTGATCATAATTCTTATAGGCTCAGAGTAGGAGTATTATGACCTTAATGATGTTGAACAGTTGAGGAAAGATTGAAGAGAAACTTGGTTTGGCTGCTATGGCAGTTGTAGTGTTCCTTGGAATTCATCAGCCATGGGGATTTGCTTCCTACCTGGATAATTTTGAAAGCAGAAGCTTTGCAGAATCATCTTTCAATGGCAAGGCATTTGGAAGAAAATAGGATAAGGTCAAGTTCCCACATTTTGATGTAACAAAGATACACAATCTTTGCCTTCATTATGTGAATTAGGAAATGAAGTAATGATAAATATTATTTGATATTATTATAATTATCAGGTAAATAATAATGGTTGAATGGATAATTGTAGAATACTGATGGTGGTTAAAGCTGGGTGATGAATACTTAGGGTTAATTATAACATTTTCTACTTGTATACATTTGAATTTCCACAGTAAATCAATTTTTATAAAAAGGTCAATAATCAGCTGTATGAGAAATTGAGTATAATGAGCTAAACATGGCCACAGGGAGCATAGTGGGTGAAAAAATTTACATGTTAGATGATGGTGAATTGACATATGGTGATAGTTGTGGAGGTATTAAGAAATGAATGAATTTATAATTTATTTGAAAGTCAAGGCCAAACTTTCTGTGAAAATGAAGTCTATGGAAGTGATTGAAATAGAGTAATTATAACTTTATTATCTAAATTTTCCCTTAATGTCTAATACTTAAAACTAAACTTATTAGTTCAACAATATTTTCTCCTGAACTGTGGTATTTCCCAAGACCTGATGTTTCAGGAATTAGCATTCATAAATAGACATGTAAACATAGAGTAAAGACTAAATTGTTTTACTAAAGTTGAATTGCCTAGTTTTAAATGGAAAAATGACCTTCAAATATAAACTGGCTCCTTTGATATCCTTCGCATCATTCCTGTATAGCCCTCAGATCATTATTAGATATTGTATACCACTTCAATAACTGTTTATAAGGAATTATAAATATTGCAAAGACATATTTTTTTGTTTGCTATAATTTAAGATAAGAGAACTTCAATTTCAAATGATCATAATTCTTATAGGCTCAGACTAGGAGCATTATGACCTTAATGATGTTGAACAGTTGAGGAAAGATTGAGGAGAAACTTAGTTTGGCTGCTATGGCAGTTGTAACCAAGATGAGTGGGTATAAGTTAAATATGAGATATGCCAAAAGGCTTTATAAACTCCAGTTTCACCCCAAGAGCTTTACTATTGTTTGGGATTCAGTAGAAGCGGAGATAAGCAGAGATATTAGAAATTCTCAACTGAAGTTAGACTAGTAGCTTAGTGACAATTTCAAGAATATTAGAAGAAGGATCATAATCGGTGTCTAGGGTTATCAGAGATATAGTTGAGCATTCTTTGTGAAAAAAATAACTGGTCTATATGACTATTAAAGACAAAGCTCAGATATACACACACACACACACATATATATGTATATATATACATACATATATATATATATATATATATGAAGTAGGGAAACAAATGATCACATACTAAGTCAACTCCTAAAGTTAGGCCTTCAGTGACTCCCCAATCAAAATTAGGCCCATTTGCCTGTTTCTCTAATGTCATCATATTTTATTTAATTCATACATTTGACCAAAATGTGCAATGATCTTGCCTAGTTTATTTCCATATTACCTGTTTCCTTTTAGAAGAAGGAAAGAATTTGTTCACTTTATTTATCCTTATATCACAATCATCCAGAATAATTTGTGGTACAGAGTGCGTATTCTATAGGCGGAAGCCTATAAGTAAAACCTTTAAACAGTTCCATTCTGAGAGAAAAAGTTTAAAGTCTTTTGTGAGTAAGGACGGAAAAAACCTGGATAGAACTCCATATGTGGCTAAAAGGCTTAATCATGTAGATGTGATGAAAACCTAGCTTCATGGGAGCAGGCCTGTAAGCAGAATACCTGTATATCTCACTAATTTCCTGACTAATCCCTAAGATGAATAACTGCCTCCAGATGGTTTGTTAAAGGGTCAAGCATTCAATCAGCTCATTCCTCCAGAACCTTGTTTTGTCGTTTTGTTTAAATTACATGGTACAAGAACAGCTTTAGATAAAGTTAGGAGAATGGTTATTGATTAATCAGTAGACTCAGTGATGCCAAGCAGCATGAAGTCTGGGTCATGGAATTTGAGTCATAAGATTATTGATTAATAGTGTGTATGTGCAAAATTGACTATATAAGTTGTGGTAAAATAAAGAAATTTCATTGCTTGCCAAAGAGAGTGAGTAGTCTCCTTGTTCTCCAGACATTTCATTGCAGGCCATATGCTCTGCCGCGCCGTGAAACCCATAAATGCAATCAACAGTATTCTATGAATATTTATCAAAA
The DNA here is from genome assembly GCA_963574655.1 of Perodicticus potto. NCBI lineage: Eukaryota > Metazoa > Chordata > Mammalia > Primates > Lorisidae > Perodicticus > Perodicticus potto. Next base: position 5,776 of record CAUYRH010153396.1, on the reverse strand, counting down.
TATGTTAATTCAAAGCTTGGTGGACAGGAAAGGGTTAGTAGAAAAATTGCAATCCATTCTCTTTCTTTACTAGGGAACACCCAGGGTAAAAGCATACAAACAATCAAGCCTTACTTGGTCAAATTTCTGTGAAAACACTCTATTGATAGAACGTTTGACAAACACGCTAATGTAATTTGCAGTTGAAGAACATGTAACTATGAAATGGTTTTAGCAGAATTTACTTGTCCTATTTAGGTTTATTTATTCTGTATGTTCCTGGAATCTCTGTATTTATGGGACATATTTACGGGACATGACTTCCTGGAATATCTCACATAAGCTATCAAAGGATTGGAAAGTAAAGGTGAGGTGTTTCAAGACCAAAATAGCTCCCCTTTATATAAATAATATGGCTGCACACATTACTTGGAGAATTAATGTATTTCATGTGAATTAGAAAGCAATCTAATGTGGCAAGAAAGGAATAGGACAGAGTTCAGCATTGGCAATCCCCCATCTCTGTTTTGCCCTTGCCTCACAATTGTCCTTGAAATAATTGGAACTACTGGGTAAGAGCTCTAATTCTTGTGAGTCTGATTTAAAAGTCACCCATCATACCTTCTTGCCTAGGACCATGGCCAACATAGTAGAAGTGAAAGAAGGCTGTTGATCTGAGGCTACTTATAAATGTCATGCAGAAGATCAGGGGATGGCGGGGCTAAGTTTAGAAGAAAGAGCCTTCATCTGAGAGGGCCTAAGGCATCTCCTGATTGTCATGTAAAATAGTTCCTGCACATCCTCTTTTCTATGTCAAATGTAATTTTAATATATTAATTAGAATAGCTTTAGAACTATATTATAAATTGGGAATTGTTGAATTAGAGTTTATGTAATTATTTGATGAGTAGCGAGCAAAGAAAGCAGGCAAAAAATTCATGAATAGAATTGTGAGGACCAATATCTTAGTTAAGCACGAATTTCATCCTTTTGGCACAAAAGTTGCATAATTTTTATCAAAAAAATTGACATATGAATCATAAAACTGTATATCCTCATAGTATGAATTTGTTTTCAACTAAGTGATCTGTCATTTGCTTTCATTGGTAGCTGGTAACTTAGCTGGTTGCTCCAGTGCACACCAGATGCTGCAGAGAAGATCACCAGCAGGACACCCACCTGCACAAGGACCTTAGGGGTGGCCTCCCCCTCAGGGTCAGGCTGCTCCACTGCCGCAGCCACAGTGTGCAAGTTTAAGAGATTTAAGTACCTACAGATCCTAGAGCTTACATGGCGTGCCTGAGGCCACGCATGGAGGTCAGGGTGCCCAAGGAGGGGGAGAGAGCAGGCAACTAGCAGCACCTTTTGGGGAATTGGGTGTGGGTCACTTTAAATTTATAGGCAAATGCCAAAATGGCCCTTTTAAAGGAAGCAGCAGAAAAGCAGGGGCCCAATCTGCCAGGTAGCAGAGATGCCTAAATTTTCATCTTTGACAACCAGATGGAACGATTTGCATATGTAGTGCAACTGAAAACTATGTCAAGAGTGACTGAGACCTGCCTCTGGCATAAGAAACACAAACCTGCATTTAGAGTAGAAGCTGAAGCAACATATAAAATTATACGCTCGCCTCTACAACTGGTGGTTAAGACAAAAATATATTTTTTTATTGTTGAAAATTATAACTGGGACTATTAAACATATTTACATTTTACAACAAGGTATGTTCACAAACATTACCTCTTTTGTTTGTACAAAAATTTTATTAGAGTAAATATTGCACCAATTTCATTGGTTCACTGAATTCATGGATCTAGCTAGTTTGATTCCAAATACAAGAGTATTTCTAATTTCCAAGTTTTAGGTCAAAATTTCTTAACTTTAGAAGACTACATGAATACACTTTTATGTTTACATATGCTTGTTCAAAAATAATCTTAAATATACATATGGTTTATGTAACAATTTATTTATAGATGAACTATTTATGACAAAAATGGAGATCATCTTAACACTGAGATGACAAATGGATATATAATCTATTGCAGTCATTAAAATTATATCTAAAAGCATTTAAAGCATAGTATAAATTTCACGCATGTAATGATGAGACAATGAAGTAGAAAGCCACATTCATATGTTTACATGTATGTTTAAATTAAGTTAAGATGAGCCTTAGAATTCATTTATAATTGTTATAACTTCTTGGTGAATTGAATCTTTTTATTGTGTATAATGACCTATTTCTTTTGCTGACAGTTTTTGACTTAAAGTTTATTTCATCTGGTGAAAATATAGCTACTCTTTATTTCCTTTTGGTTTCCATAAGCATGGAATACATTTTTCCACCCTTTCACTTTCAGTCTACATACATTCTAAGGAAAGGAAAGGAAAAAGGAAAAAGGAAAAGGAAAGGAAAGGAAATTCATACTGAAAAATTTTAACATGAAAGGCTGTTTAATATTATACAATACTTTTTCTGTATCTATTGAGATGATTGTATTCTATTAATACAGTGTATCACATTTATCAATTTTTATATGTGGAACCATCTTTGTATTCTAGAAATAAATCTCACTGTATAGTCCTTTGGCTGTGTTGAGTTTGGTTTGCTAGTATCTTCTTGAGTACTTTTCACCTATGTTCATCAGAGAATTGGTCTATCATTTCCTTTCTTGTATGTCCTTGTGGGACTTTGGTATCATGGGAATGCTGGCCTTGTAGATAAAATGAGTTAGAAAGTATTCCCCTTTCTTCAATTTTTTTGAAAGAGTTTAAAAAGGATTGATATTTATTCTTTAGTGTTTAGTAGAAGTTACCAGTAAAGCCATCAGGTCCTGGGCTTTTCTTCGATGGGAGATTTAAAATTCTTAATTCAATTCCCTTATTTAGCAGTGGTCTTTTTAAATTTATTATTTCTGTATGATTCAGTCTTGATAGGTTGTATGTATCTAAGAATTTATACATTTTTTTCTGGGTTGTCCTATTTGTTGGCTTATAATTGTTTATGGTAGTTTCTTATGATTCTTTGTATTTATGTGGTATTAGCTGTAATGTCTTCTTTTATTTAATTATTACACAGTCATACCTTTTTTGGTAGTTAAGTTAGCTAAAATTTTGTCAATTTTGTTTATCTTTTAAAAATACTAACTCTGTTGATCTTTTCTCTTGTTCTCTATTATTTCTGTTTTATTCATTTCTGTTCTGATCTTTATTATTTCTTTACTTTCATTAACTTTGGGCATAGTATCTTCTTTTTCTAGTTCTTTGAGGTGTTAAGTGAAGTTTGTTACTTGAGAAGTTCTTTTTGTCATATAGGTGTTTATTAACATACCACGTCTTTCTTGTGCTATGTTCCACAATCTTTGTTATATTTTGTTTCTATTTCTGGTTGTCTCAATATATTTTTTGAATTCCATTTTGACTCTTTTTGACTCATCAATTGCTTAGAAAGGTGTTATGTAAGTTTCTACGTATTTGTGAATTTTCTGGTTTTCCTTATCTTATTTCTAGTTTCCTAGAAAGAAACTAGTCAGAAGAGATACATAATATGATTTAAGTTTATTTAGTCTTGATTTCATATCATTGTAGTCAGAAGAGATACATAATATGATTTAAATTTATTTAGTCTTGATTTGCAGCTCATCATTCCCTGTGTGTTTGAGAAGAATGCATATTCTGCTGCCATTGGATAGAAGATTTTGTATGTGTCCATTAAGTCCATTTGGTCTAAAGCATATTTCAGGCTGTTTACTTATTGATTTTATGTCTGGCTGATCTATCCACTGTTGAAAGGGGGATATTAAAATCCCTACTATTACTGTATTGGTATTTCTTCCTTCAGATCTTTTAATATCCTTTATACATATTTAACAGATGCTATATTGGGTGCATGGATACATTTTCAATTGTTATAACATCTTGATGAATTGATTCTTTTTGTTGTGTATAATGACCTGTTTCTTTTGCTGACAGTTTTTGACTTAAAGTCTATTTTATCTGATGAAAGTATAGCTACTCTTTGTTTCCTTTTGGTTTCTATATGCATGGAATATCTTTTCCACCCTTTCACTTTCAGTCTACATGCATTCTTAAAGCTGAAGCCCTGTAGTAAATATTAGAAGAAATTTCACATTTTCTATAATGAGTGTAGTATCTTATGATTAGAAAAATATTATTAAGTTACATAGGAAATGTATATTGATATGCACACCATGAATTGAAAAATTTTCTACCTTTCACCTTAATTACATAACAGATTGTTAACTAAAAGAAGTACTGAGAAATCACACACTCTATCCCAATGGCCCCGTCATAGGTTTTTTTGTCTAATTCATCAAGACATATACATGTCATAAAATTAACTTTAAAAGCAACCATAGAATTGTGCTTAGAATAAATGCTGAGAACATTACAAAATAACATAAAAGTATGTTGAGTTTGGTATTAAAAAATATGGCTTATTAGCAATAAACCAACAGGTCATCGGAGGAAACAAGCAAATGCTTTTACGTAACAAAATTAAGCCACGTGCATAAATCCTTATGAAGACTTAATAGAGAGTAATAGAAAGGATCTGAGTGAAAAGAAAGGTGAGACTGGCATGCTATGCTTCAAATTGGTCTATTACAATGTAATACAGTACATTAAAGACAGAAAAGACATTAGAGACAGAAAGCCAAGTGAGAACAACGCATTTACTGAAGGAAGAAGAAAGAAAGAAGAAAGAAGTTACAAAACTATAGAATCTTAAAAATTAAAGAGTTAAAACGCTTCTGGGATTTTTTTTACACAAAATCCCCTATCAATGTCTGTCTCACCTTTTCGTGAATGACTCAAGGCATAATGACTGTACTCAAAGACAGCCCTTTCCATATATGAAGAGTTCTATTTTATGAGTTCTTTTTTATTTTAAGTGATGTTAAACATTTTCTAAACTCTACCCATAGGTTCTTATTCTCCAGTAGGATATTCAACTTTTTTTTTTTTTTTTTAACAACTGAGCAGTTTGTTAAGAATTAAACAAAGGTATGATGTGATACAGTACAAGTAAGACACTCAAGATCGGTATAATAGTACTACTCACACAAAAACTTAAATTTCACCTCAAAAAAAATCACAAGACAAAAGAGAAAGCAATTTCACTGTTATAAAATAAGATATTTTATGCAAAATATTAACTCTGCTCCCCTAAAGCCCAATCTTCCAACAAACCAAAAACTATCTGGGAATACTGCTATGCTAGCATATTAACCAAAGTATAATCATTCATAGGAAAACAGTAATTAAGCAATGAATTGAATTAAATAACAAAGTTCAACCTATCATAAACTCATACACCACAATGATTTTACAAAACTGTCTAATCTTTGATAAACTAAACAAGAGTGTTCACTGGGGGAAAGACTCCCTATTCAATAAATGGTGCTGGAGAGAATTGGATCTCCGTATGTAAAAGACTGAAACTGGATGTGCACCTTTCTCCCCTCACAAAGATTGATTCGAGATGCATAAAGGATTTTATTATATGGACATTTGTACAAGGCTGTTTATTGCTGCCCAATTTACAATTGCTAAAGTGTGGAAACAGCCTAAATGTCCTTCAACCCAGGAGTGGATTGGTAAGCTATGGTGTATGTATACAATGGAATATGACTCAGCCATCAAAAATAATGGAGACTTTGCAGCATTTGTAGTAACTTGGATGGAGGTGGAACATATTATTCTTAGTGAAACATCACAGGAATGGAGAAGCATGAATCCTATGTATTCAACTTTGAAATGAGGACAATTAATG
>CAUYRH010153389.1:0-27055 GCA_963574655.1 Perodicticus potto | reverse complement strand
GTCTTGTCCCTGCTTGCCCTGGTTAAGCCAGAAGTCTGGACTCTCAAAGAAAAGTGCATTCTGGTGATCACATGGATCCAGCACCTGATCCCTAAGATTGAGGATGGAAATGATTTTGGGGTAGCAATCCAGGAGAAGGTGCTGGAGAGGGTGAATGCAGTCAAGACCAAAGTGGAAGCCTTCCAGACAACCATTTCCAAGTACTTTTCAGAACGTGGGGATGCTGTGGCTAAGGCCTCCAAAGAGACCCATGTAATAGATTACCGAGCTTTGGTGCACGAGCGAGATGAGGCAGTATATAGGGAGCTTAGGGCCATGGTGATGGACCTGAGGGCCTTCTATGCTGAGCTCTATCATATCATCATCAGCAACCTGGAGAAAATTATCAATCCAAAGGGTGAAGAGAAGCCATCTATGTACTGAACCCAGGGCTATAAGGAAAATAAATGACCTATACTTTGAAAAAAATAAAAAATAAAAACAATGACAACAGCAACAACCAAAAAGAAAAAAAATAGCCAGACATTGTGGTGGGCACCTGTAGTTCCAGCTATTTGGGAGTCTGAGGCAAGAGAATCACTTAAGCCCAAGAGTTTGAGGTTGCTGTGAGCTGTGATGCCACAACACTTTATAGAGGATGACATAATGAGACTCTGTCTCAAAAAAAAAAAAAAAAAAAGAAGGAACTACTATTTTAACTGTAATACTAGCAGAATATTAACATTATAGAACCTCAGACTTACAGGCTCAGAATCTGGGACAAGTAAGCTGACCTCCCCAGGGTTCTGCCAGTTTTCTCCTTGCCTCTGAACCTATCAGAGAAAGAGCTCTGTTAGTCTCTGCACTTCCTACCAGGGTGCGCACAGCAGGCAATTAATCTGTGCTGGTAGGATCATCAGTCTTGTACAGGAGAACCTCCATATCTTAGCTCAGTGGATTCGTAAGCTCCTGGACTGAAGGGGCCTTAGATGTCATCTGGTCTGAGCTCTGGCCAGGTGAGGCTGGTGAGCACTCACACTCCCCTTGCATGCCTCCTCTGACCAGGAGCTCACTACCTCGCTGGATGTCATTATATTTATATCTTCCAGCTCCCTGTACCCCCACAGCCACTGACTAAACACAATTAGAGACAATTGAAGACATTTATTCAAGCCTGCTGTGTGCTAGATACGGATGATGGAACAGCTTTTCTTGGAAGCCCCTATGTGGCCTGAGCTCTCTGGCAAATCTCAGTCCACCTCCCCTTCCTGGAATCATCCACTATTATGTCATTTAAACTTTGCAATAATGCCATGAAGTGGATGCACCTTGTTTTGCAGATGGGAAAACTGAGGAACAGTTAAGTAACTGGCTCCCAGGCAGGAATATAGTAGAGAAGCCAGAATTCAGACCAGAAAGACCGCCTGGTTCTTTCCTGAATATTCCCCTGACCACATCTGAGGTGGAATGTTCTAGATCAAATGGCAGGAAGGTCCTTGCTTCTCCCAGATGGGGGCATTAGCTCCAGTCCTCTGCATCCTGGTGCCCATCACTCGGGCCCTGTGGCCTGCACACCTGCCTGTCTGCATAGCAGTCGTGGGAGCCCTGGGGCAGCGGCTCCCTCCATACTGTCTCCAGTGTCCAGCTCAGACCCAGTATGGTGCTCAGTGCATTTCTGCTGAAAGGGGGAAAGAGCTTGCCATTCACAATGGTCACTTCCCTGTTATGACTCCTATGATCTTATTACTATAATATCACAACCCCCATTTTATAGGTGGGACCACTGAGACCCAGGAGCCGAGGAGGAGCCCAGGTGGGCCATCACCTTCAGTCCACTCTGTCCCTCAGTATCACACCCTCGTTGTTGAAAGATAAGGGCCCACTTCTTTGCTTTCCCCATCTGAGCACGGGCAGGGGTGGCCTGGCCCTCCTCTGCCCCTCTGGGCCTTTAGTTTAGCCCCATAACCCTGTGTCCTGGACAGCTCAGAAGAGGAACAGCCAGAAGCCCCACTGCCCTTCACGGCCCCTCTCTGCCGCCACCCTAAGTGCGGAAAGCATTTTAACTCACTTGATATTGCAGAGGCCCTGCTTTGCAGGTGAGGAAACTGAGGCACAGAGAGGCTTATTTTGGGAGCTGATCTGGGGTTTCACTCTACTCTCTGGCCACAAAGCCCATGTTCTCACCCCCTTCACTCTGCCCTCTTGTCCCAGCCCCTTTCTGGTGGGAGAACTCTGGGGGCCTGAGGATCCTTCCTAATCCACAAATGTGGCCCTTCTTTTAAAGATGAAATTGTTGGGCATAATTCTAAGGAGGAAAATGTGTGTGTATTGGGGGGTGGAAGATCACCAAATGGAATGGTGAAATTGGAAAAACTGTCCTTACAGTGATGGGAAGCCCATTCTGACAGCCTGAGAACCAGAAAGTCTCAGCAAAGTGAAATTGGAAATATACCTTCTGCCACACCTTGGTCAAAGCGGCCTCTGCTATCTCTGTCCCTGAACATCCACTCTCAGCACCCTTGCCTATGGGTGTGGTCCTGTGGGTGTGGCCACAGGTGCCTGGCACGGAGTAGGCTTCAAGGTCAGAGAGGTTTGTGCCAACTGTTACACACTGCCATGTAGCAGCAGGCCAGGGATGCCTGCCAGGCCTAAGACACAGCACACACAGAGGTACCCACGGCCTCACCCAAGGGGCATCTTCTATCCTTACCCCAGGAGCACTCACCTCTTTACCTCATGAACCCCCACCTCCTCACCCCAGGAGCACCCACCTCCTCTGCCCACCCGACCTAAGCTTTGTCCCTGACTTAGGAAGGTGCCTGAATATCAACATTGCGGTTTCTCTACGTCAGAGCCTAGGAGGTGTTCAGCTCGCTAGGCTCCTCTGTTGTTTATAATGATTAAAAGAGCAGTTCTGACTACAACACAGCCGGTCACACTGTATGAACAGCATGATATAAGACATAGTAGACTGCTAATGAGCGCCATCATGGTCACTTAGTCCCACAGCCAGGCCTGGGGGCCTCCCACCCATGCGGTGCTGTGACCTCCAGTGCAACTGCCTCCCTCAACATGGCTCCACCAGGTGACCTGCTCCCTTACCCAAACGTGAGGGGGGAGTCAGGGTTCCCAGCCAGCCAGGGAGCAGGTGGGGGAGGGTGCATTTGGTGGAGTGTGCTGGCCAGGACAAGAGGCCCAGGAAAGGGGCAGGGATCCTATCAGCTCTCCCAGGGCCTGAGCCGGGGTCTGAAGCTGGGGCCCTGAGAGGGCAGCCTGGGGTCAGTGGTCAGTGGTCTAGGGACATGACACAGCCATGGCTCCGGGTCTTAGTCTTACATCTCTGACCACTGACCCATTTGGGTTTTGGTGCAGTGACCCCACCTGGCCTGAAAGGGTAGCTCTGTCCCCAGCCTCCCCGTTAGGTAGGTGACGTTGCCATCTCAGGATAGAATGAAAGGAACAGAGGTGACGAAGTAAAACACACCCACAGTGTCAAGGCTCTTATGATGGGGACTGTCTTTGTGAGGGCGATCTATCCAAATTGACTGATTCGTTCATGCAGCCAACACTTACAGACACAAGCCATGTTCCAGATGCTTTCCTGTGTGGCTGGGGACGCTGCCGTGAACAGAGTGAGGTGCTGTCCCGGGGAGGGCTTCCAGCAAAGGGCAGACAGCAAACCCACAGTGGATGCCCAGTGTGGTGCTGACAACGGTGGTCTCCTGCAGGAACATGAAGCAGGAAAGCGGGGCTGTGACTGACTCAGGGGCCCTCCAGCCTGGGTGACAGAGGGGTGAACAGACATCTGAGGAAGAGCATCCCGGCAGAGGGAACAGCCACTGTGTAGAGGCGGGAAGAACTGGTGGGTTCTGTGAAAAACAGGGGATGGAAGTGGCCAGTCCTTGGGGCCCAGGCTCCTGGGATCTTGTGCAGTCTTCACGGTTAATTCTGTGCCAGGGTCGAGAGGGTAGGGGTGAGGTAGAAGGAAGCCAGGAGGCTGCGAGCCTCAGCATACATGACTGGATCCATTTCAAAAGGCATCTTTGAGAACCTTTAAACAACAGAATAAGACAGGAATAAACACACAAACAGTGATAGCAATAGTTATAATTTACTTTGTTAATTTTCCAGGGGCTATTTAAGTGCTTAGGAAAATTTTCCTGCCATGTCTATAATAGTTCCCTGACAGGCATTTGAAGTTCTTGGGGAAAAAGGCCTCTAAAAATTGTTTATTTTATAAATGCAATTTAAAAGGTCTAGTTAATTGTGTGGGCTAATTAATTATGGGAGTTTAACGTATTTGTTTTGGGTGACTCAGATACTAAAGAACACACGAAATATATTTTTCTTATTCACCATTACCAGCTTTATAAATAATATAAGGAGGTATGTAAGTTGAACTTTAAAGCTTAAGGGAAATTGACTTTTTGAATATGTAACTTCAAGGTTAAAGTTTCACATTAAATTAAAATTCAATTAAATGATAAATAACCCTTCTGCCCACAGAGTCCTCTTTTGGCATCAACACCCCTGCAGGCCCTGAGTGGGTGGCCTTGTCTAAGGGCAGATTAGTGGTCAGCAAAGGCTAAGGTGGGAAAACTCATGGGAGAAGGCACTCAGGGACAAGAATTCCAGGCAGAGGGAACAGCACATGCGAAGACTCCAGGGCTGGAAGAGGGGTGGCTGCTTATCCGGGAGGTCTGGGGAGGGCGGGCGGAGAGGACATGGGCCCAGTGGGGTTCTGTCCTGGGTGCTGAGGGCCTTCTTGGGAACCTGCAAGGTCCATAAACATGATGTGACCACCCAGCCTTGGTCTGTTTTGTGGAAGGTCATTCCTGCAGAGTACCCAGCACATCAGAGAGATGACCCACAAACCTTCCTTCCTTCCTGCTTGTAGGAGGGGTCAGAGAAGCCCTGTCCTCCTTCTGGATCACATACCTGGAAAAGTTCCCTCTCTCCCCCTGGGAGGGGGAGGGAGCAAGGCCCAGGCACCACAGAGCACCCCCCCCAGGCACAGTGAGCTCCTCTGTGGATTGAGCATGGTGGCCTTGGGCAGAGCGACCCCAGTGCAAATCTAATTCTGCCCCTCCCTAGCTGTGCCATGATCGGCTCCTTAAATTCTGCCCTCCCCTCTGGACTGGAAGTCTTCAATGGGCAGGGACCAAGGCACTGCCACACACATCCCCAGTTCCCTAGATGTTTGCTGAATGAATGAGTGAGTGAATTAACATGTAACATAGGCAGAATAAGGTCCCCTCATGCATAACTGGCAAGGGACAGCACAGGGGCCTACCCCGGGGTCAGCCAGCACACCCTCTTTCTCTTTAAGTGGCCCTCCTGTGATGCACCCACCCAGCCCTAGGGCCACTGAGGCACAGGACAGCCCAGTCCCCCACATCTCCAGGGCCTCCCCTCCCTTACCTCCTAGGCCTAACACCCAAGGTGGCCATTTCCTGCCACCGTTGGGCTACTTTGGCACACATGTCAACTTCTCCTGACACCACACCACAACACCACGCCCTCTGTCTAATATCCACCTTGGTAAACAGCTAGGAATTATGGCATTTGGGGAACAATAGCCGATGAGACCTGCCCTCCCTGGCCTGTGGCCTTCCTGTGCAGTGACTTGTGTCTGGGCAGATCAGAGCATGGGTGGCCTTCGGAGCTGGTCAGCCTGTCCCCCCTGGACTGAATTTACAGGTCGCATCTAATTGGAGGGCATCTATGGGCACAGCTGGGTTGGATGGATTCCAGATTGGTTATGCTGCCTGGGGCGAGACACTTCCCTCCCACATTGGTGGGACAAAGGTGACACCATGGAAGTGTCCATGGGCTTGAGTGAGACCCTGTGAGTGAAGCTCTGATCTGATGTTGGACACACAAATGGGCGTTGTGTGTTTCCCAGGGGCAGGTGCACTCCAGGTGCTCCTTCTCAGGGTGCGGGGAAAGCCATGGACTTACGCTCCAGCCAAACATGCCTGTCAGACCTCTCTGGGAAGGTCGGCGCTGATGACGTCGGGGGCTTAGCTCTTGTTGCAAGTGAAGGAGAGAATTGTTTCACATGAGCTATGGAGGCAAGGGGTGGGGAGGTGGAAGGTAGAGGTCAGCTTACAGGTGTTTCTAAAGACAGCCTGAGTGGTCCCTTTCCACTGTCCCACGTGAGGCCTGGGGACCTGTGACTTCAGAACCACCTTATTCGAATTCTGCAACTTCACAGAAAGTGCAGAGGGCTGACGGAGCCCAGCACCACGAGCCTCCTGGCCTTGGATTCCTTTTAAACGCCCCAGCTCCAGCAATCGATCGCATTGCCTTGAGAGTGCATTTTCTTCACACGGCCCGTGTTAATGTGCACGAGCTCACTCCCCTGTCCAGCTGCGCACCCAGAGTGCCCACAGCCGCCTGCTCCTGTCCCTAGGGAGGGACTCATCCTGGGGAAAGGCATGTCTCTGTGGCAGGGGGCCTCTCTCCAAAGTGCTCAGAATGTTCAATTGCTCCCGGGGGACACTGGCTTCCTCTGCTAAATGTCATGACCAACCCACAGGGCCCAGAGCGTGCCAGCAACAAGTTTGCCAAAGTGCCCTTGGTTGAACTCAGGGGCTGTTGGATCCTGTCACATATGAGGATCTCAGTGTGGAGGGGCTGGGGAGTCTGTGGGCTGGTCTCCCACCCGTGGGGCCAGCTTCCGCCTCCCAAATCATGGCCCTCTGGACCACACTTACCCACTGGAGGGTCAGAGGCCTGAGGAGTGGCCTCAGCTCCGACCCCGCCTCTTGGTTCTCTGTGCCGTGATGCCACTGCCTCCTTGCTCCTCCAGCCACACCCCCACACAAGCCACTTTCCACCCAGGAATGAATGCTCCCCCCACTCACTGCCCAAAATGTGCTACCCAGCTTCTGGTGTCAGCTGGCTTCCTCCAGCCACCCGCCATTTTCCATACTACACACACAAAAAATAGTATTATTTGTCAGACTCCATGAGTAAAATGAAGTTGGCCTGGGGGCCTGAAGGGAAAAAGGCATCCTATATCCTTAGTTGGTATAATTAGAGTGAGGAAGGCAATTTTTCATACTGAAGTTGCATAAAACGTCCAAGTAACTTCTCCTAAATTTTAATCAGAAACTGGAGTTTACGACATTTAATGAGAATCTTAAACATTTTTCTATTGTATTTCTCGCGTAAGAGGGTTCTGAGTAATTTCCCATCATGGACTGTTAGGTAATTTTATTTTCAAATTCTTCAGGGTCACTGCTGATGAGAAATGGAGGCTGCACAAAGGGGACAAGTATCTTCCAACCAGTGTGGCAGCTGTGAAAAGCCACAGTGGTGACGCTCTATTTGCGGAGGCTAGCAGCTTGCTCCACTTTTATTTCATTGAAAAATGTAATCTTGGAATTTCGTGTGCTTTCAACAATAGACTCTGGATGCAACTGACTGTTCTCACACCACACATTTCAAAGGAGCCCTAATGCCCAGATCCCACGGGTGTGAGCGGCACAGGCCTGAGAGTGTGAGAAGGTGCTAGTCACTCTTACTGTCCTGGCTGTGTCCCAGGCACCGCAGGGCCTTTCCCAGTCCTGACCCTGGGAGACCTGACCCTGCAGGTGAGTGGTCCGGGCTGCTGGAGTGACAGTGGGAGGTTGGCGTGTGTCCCTGGGCACATATGTTGGTGTGCCCATGTGGTCACTGTCTACCAGACCACGGGACCTGACCCTCCCCCTCCCTCCCCTCCTCCAAGGAGCCCCTGCTGTTTCTCTGTGCTGCTATATGAGCGGCTACCCTGACCAGGTTTTCCTGGAAGACACTGGGGAGTCCCCTACCCCAAGTTTCCCTTGAAAGCCTGGCTCAGTGCTAGGACCAGGTCCCACTTCACCGTACAGGTTTCTCTCCCCACACCTGAAGAGCCCTTCCCTTTCCAGCTGTAACCTGCTGGGTTCATGTCTAGACTAAACTCTGTGGCCATTTTCTGATTTTTACTTCCCCACTACTGCAGGCTGTGCAGCAGCAAGGCCTCAGCCACACCCCGAATTGTAGCAACCTGGGAACTTGTCCTCCACCACCCTGGCTGCGAGGCTCCCCAGGGGCACGTCGGTGGGCTCTTCTGCACCGATTACATCACAGTTCAGCGTGTGCTGGTGTGAAGGTCACACTGGGTGCACTGGGAGGTGGTGGTACTAGGGTCTGTTCCAGACTGTAGGGGTCACCCAGTTACTGCCCATGCATGTGAGGATGTGGGTGCCCAGCAGCCTGGACCAGAGGGCAACAGTTTGCGGAGGGGCCGTTGGAGAGAGAGTGCCTGATTGGCTCCAGCTGAAAGGCGGCATGGGCTCTGTAGGCGAGATGGGAGTGAAGAGTGCTCTGCAATCACCAGGTGTGGCTCAGTGAATGCAGGTGGGAACGGGAACCACAGTGTGGCTCCAGGGAAGGTAGCAGCTGCTCTTGCCAAGAACAGGGGACAGTCTGGTCCACTCTACATGTTGGTCCTTGCTCTAACTTGGCCCAGGCTGATCTGTGCACAGAGGCTCACTGGGCCTCTGCCTGCCCATGTCCCAGCCTGCTCAGGGAGGCAGTGTGGCTTGTCCCTGAGGGAGCTCTGAGCTTGGGGTGCTACCAGGAATGAGAGTCATAGAGTTGGGGAGCATTGAAAAACTTGGGAGCCAGAGATGGCATCACGTAGCAGGAGGTGGCAGCTGGTTCCCAGGTGGAGTGTCAGGCTGTTCAAGACAAAGTGGCTCACGTGGCTGGCAGGTGTGGAAGAGCGGGCCTTCTCCACATCTGATGATCTCTTGAACATCTTCTCTCCTGCTCCATCATATAAAATCCTATGGAAGCTTCTGATTGGCCCACCCAGGTCATGTGTCCTCTGGCCAGGACTGTGGGATGCAAAGTTGGCAGCTCCAGCAGAACCCCAGGTCGGAGGGCAGATCTCACAGTTCAGTGGGCACACTCACCACAAGGAAGTGGAGGGCAGGATCTGGGCAGTACAACAAAGGTCTCTGCAGTGACCAGGCCAGCACCTGAAAGCAGGCTGGGCTAAAGACAGTCAAACCTAAGGTGGCAGGGGGCAGGAGAAGTGGGTCTGTATTGCCCTCTCAGACCACTCCTGCAAAGGCAGCTTCCAAGCTCAGGACACCAATCCCAAGTGTCCTTCACACATCGGGTCACCAGATGCAGGCTGGGGAAGCAGCCCGCACAAGAAAAAGAACAGAGGCAGTGCCTGTGGTTCAAAGGAGTAGGGTGCTGGCCCCATATACCAGAGGTGGTGGGCACAAACCCAGTCCCTGCCCCCAAAAAGAAAAAGAACAGGAGACTGACCCTAATCATGCAGTAGTGTTGAAAAATTTCAAAGGATTTATTTATTTGCAGTTTTTAGCCGGGGCCGGGTTTGAACCCACCACCTCTGGTATACAGGGCTAGCGCCTACTCCTTTGAGCCACAGGCACCACCCTCAAAGAATTTATTTTTAACTTGCATACAGTGCAACTAACTTATATTGCATGCAGTTTTACGAGTTTGGGCAAATGCATAGAGTCACATCACCACTCCAAGCAAAATGCAGAGCAATTCCACCCTCCTCCCCTCCCTGGCCAAATCTCCTTGTAGGTTAAGCCCCGCCTTGACCCTTAACCCAGGGCATTCAGGGTCTATTCTCCATCACTGCAGTTTTGACCGCTCCAGAATGTCATGTAAGTGGAATTATTCTATATGTTGTTTTTGATCTGGTGTATTTCACTCAGCAGAATCGCTTCTACATTCTTCATGTGAATTGATGCTTCCCTTCTTTGTACTGCTGAGTTCATTGTATGGATGAATCATAGTCTGTTAATCCACTTGCTAATTAAGGCTCATTTGGGTTGTTCCCAGTTTCAAATAATTATAAATAAAGCTCCTATAAATATGTATATACAGGTTTTTGTGACAAAACAGGTTTTCACTTCCCTTGTGTAAATATCTAGGACTGTGGTTATTTGGTCCTATAGTAAATGTATGTTTACCATTCATTATAAGAAACTGCCAGCCCATTTCCCACATTTGCTCATCATCAGCATATCAGAGGTCTAGTTGTCTTGCAGCCAGGAGAGCACTGCACCTGTCGGGTGTCTAATTTAGGTAAAGTGTCTGTTCAGATCTTTTGCCTCTTTTTTTATTAGATTGAGAATACGCTTTTTGTTGGGCTTTGAGAATTCTTTATATATTCTGACACAAGTCCCTTATCACATCTGCCACTTACAAATATTTTCTCCCAGTCTGTAGTCTTGCAGAGAGTATTTTCGTATATAAAATTTATTATCTTTTTTTCTATTTTAGCTTACACTTTAGTTGATGTATATAAGAAAAGTTTACTTAACCCAAGGTCCCAAGTATTTCTTTCTAAGACTTTTACAGTTACACATTTTACATGCAGGTATATAATCCATTTGAGTTAATTTTTTATGAGGTGCGAGTTATGAGTGGAAGCTCATGGTTTTGTACATCTGTCCAATTGTTCAGTTCCCTGTGCTGAGAAGACAATACTTTCTGATCGAATCACCTTTGCACTTTTATCGAAAATCGGTTGGGCATATGTGTGCAGCTGTTTCTGGAGCTTTTATTCTGGTCCACACTGATTTTGCTGCTATAGTTTTATAGCAAGTCTTGCAGCTAGGTAGCGTGTGCACCCCAACTTTGCTCTTCTCAGCTACTTCCCACTTGTGACATTTTACTTGGAGACAGTTTTAGATTTACAAAAGAGTTGTGAGAATAGTACAGGTATTTCCTGAATCCCCTTCATCCAGTTTCCCCTGATATTAACGTCTTGTAGGACCATAATACAATTATCTACTAAGAATTAATGTAAACTAAATTACTCAGATTTCACCAGTTTGACCACTAATGTTCTTTTCTTGTTCCAGAAGCAAATCCATGATTCCACACAGCTGTCAGTTTTTGTATCTCCTTAGTCTCTTTCAATCTCGGATGGTTTCTCAATCTTTCCTCGCCTTTTATGACTTGAGACTTAGAAGTTATTTTGTAGCCTGCTTCTCGGCTTAGGTTTGTCTGGTGTTTTCTTGCGATAAGTTTGAGGTCCTGAATTCCTTGGAAGAAGCACAGAAGAGACGTGCCTGTCACGGTGCTTCCTGTCACAGCTGTCCCATACGTCTCACCGCTGGGGCTGCCAGCCGTGGTCCCTTGGCTAAGGTAGCTCCTGCCCGATTTCTCTTTTGTAAAGTTAGTTAATTGTTTTTCCTTCGTAATTCATAATATTTGGGAAGAGATAGTTTGAGGCTATGCAAATATCCTGCTCCTCCTGAAACTTTGCCCACTAATTTTAGCATTCAGTGATGGAAATTGACCTGCAGCAGTTATGACTAGGGTATTCTAATGGTGAGGATCTATTTTTCTTTTGCAGTTTTTCTTTTTTTTTGGCCAGGGCTGGGTTTGAACCCGCCACCTCCGGTATATGGGGCCAGTGCCCTACTCCTTTGAGCCACAGGCACCACCCGATGAGCTATTTTCCTTATTCTTTCCATATTTATTATTTGGAATTCTTCTGGATAGAAAGAGTTGTCAGCTCTCCATCTATTTGTTTATTTAGTTAGTTGCTATTGTGTGGATTCAGGTTGTTTATTTTACTCTTTGGGTTCTAATACAAGACTATCGTTAGCCATTTACTTGCTTGAAACGTCCCACCTTTGGCCAAGAGATGCTTTCGGAAAGCCCCTGTACTCTTTTATCACGTACCCATCTCTTCTTTTAAGACAGTCCCCTAGTTTCCAGCACCCCAAGGAGCTCTAGGTACATCTCATACTTTTCCCCTTATGCTTTTTCAGGATCTTATTTGTCATTTGTACATCTTCTTTAGCATATTGTTCATGTAAATCTTTTCCTGTTTTAAAAAGCTGGTTTGTTTTCTTAATTTTGACCTTTGAGAGCTTTTGAAAAAAAATTACAGTATTCCCCCTTTATCTCCTGCTTCACATTCTGTGGTCTCTGTTGTCCCCAGGACAGAGAGAGAGAGACAGAGAAAGCCAGAGAGAGAGAGAGAGAGAGAGAGAAAATATTCACATAACTTTTACTATAATATATTGTCATAATTCTATTTTATTATTACTCATTCTTGTTGGTCTCTTGCTGTGACTAACTTATAAATTAAACCTTATCACAGATTCGTCCATATAGGGTAAAACACAACATACGCTGGGCTCGACTCTGTCTTTTCAGACACTCGCTGGAGATCTTGGAAGGTTTCTCCCCTTGGGAAAGGGGAGACTGCCGTATGTATTTCGAATGCAGTCTTTTGTCAGAAATGTGATTTGAAAATATTTTCTCCTATCTATGGCTTGTCTTTTCATTCTCTGAACAGGTTTTTTTGTTGCTGTTTTCAGAGTAAAGGTCTAAATTTTGGTAAGGTTGGACTTAACAACTTTGCTCTTTAATGAATCATGTTGGTGTCTGATTTAGGAAGTCTGCCTAATCCAGGATCACACAGATTTTTCTCCTGTTTTCTTCTGGAAGTTTTATAGGTTTATACATTTTACAAATCCAATGAGTTGATTTTGTTATAAGGTGTGCTGTATTAGTTAAAATTTAATGAATCAACTAATTCATTGCACCCAAATGCCCAGTTTTTCCAGCACCATTTGTTGGAAAGACCGCCACTTTTCTAGTCAATTGCTTTTCCCACTTTGTTAAAAATCACTTGACACTATTTCTGTAGATCTACTTTGGAGCTTTATTCTGTCCTAATGGCCTATATGTCTGTCCTTTTGATACCGGAATTTCAGGTTCTTGGTCTCCGTGATTTGAAGAATAAATCCGCAGACCACAGATCAGTGGTAAGACAAAATTTATTTACAGAAAAATTTATTTATTTATTTATTTACAGAATACAAAAAACACTAAAGCTCCTGGTAGAGAGAGAGAACTCAAGTGGGGAGAGAAAAGCTCTCTCTGTTTCTCTCCTGGTCTTTCCCCGTCTCCGAGTTTAGGTTCTTACTCTCGGGGTATATATAAGTGTATGGGTTCCTTGGCCAGGAAATGAATGAACACAGTCCCTTCCGCAGGGGCAAGGTGAATGAATGTATCAATGAATGAACACAGTCCCTTCCGCAGGGGCAAGGTGAATAAATGTATCAATGAATGGACACAGTCCCTTCCGCAGGGGCAAGGTGAATGAATGTATCAATGAATGAACACAGTCCCTTCCGCTGGGGCAGGGTGAATGAATGTGTCAATGAATGAACATAGTCCCTTCCGCAGGGGCAAGGTGAATGAATGTATCAATGAATGAACACAGTCCCTTCCGCAGGGGCAAGGTGAATGAATGTATCAATGAATGGACATAGTCCATTCATGGAATTGAGGCCTAGGAAATTCACATGAAATTGACCTAGGCATAGGAAATGGAGGTTCCATATTTAGTCCTAAGTGTAAAGTGAAGGAGACACCAAGGCGCAGGTGTCTCCTCGGCAGTTGTCCGGCCTTTTTGGCTATTGGAGCATCCGATGGGAGTTGGAGGTCCCCCTCCTTACCTATCATCCAGCCCCGCTGGTTCTTCAGCCGGCTGCCCCTGCACCAACACCGCCAAGGTGAAGGCAGCAGGTCAGCCAGCTCCGCTGAGCTGGCTGGGGCGCCAAGTGTCCTGCATCACTTTCACTAATATCACTCTGTCTTAATTACTGTAGCTTTGTAGCAAGTCTCTAAATCAGGTAGTGTGTGTTGCAATGCTGTTATTCTCTTTCAACTGGTCATGGCTATATGAGTTAATTTGCTTTTCCATAGACATTTTTGGTTCAATGTGTATTTATCTTTCTTTTAAAAAGCCTGCTGGAATTGCATTACATCTATAGATGAAATTGCATAGAAATGGCATCTTAACACCAGTCAGTCTTCCTTGCCATAAATCTCATCCATTACTCAGGCCTTATCTGACTTCTTTCAGCAGTGTTTTTATTTTACAGCAAGCAAACTTTGCATATTTTAAAATTTATAACTAAATATTTTATTTTTTAGTACTTCTTTGTGGTTTTTTAAATTTAAAATTCCAATTCTTTCTGGCTAGTATATAGAAGTGCAATTGATTTGTGTATATTGATTATTTCAAATTTCTAAGGGCTTTTTGTGAATTTGGGGAGATTTTCTACATAGATAATTATGTCCCGTGTGAATAGAGTTTTATTTCTTCTTTTCTTATCTGCCTGTTTTTAATTTCTTTTTCTTGCCTTATTGCTTGTCTGGGATTGGCAATACAGTATGGAAATGTTTGAATACGAATGGGGAGAGAAGACACACTTGCCTTATTTCTGACGTAGGAAAAAACATTCACCTTGAGGTTTGATGTTAAATCTATGCTCCTTTTCAGGTTGAGGAAATTCCTTATTATTTCTGTTTTGCTGATAATCTTTTTTCTTTGTGAATAGATTTTGAATTTTTTCAAATACTTTTGCTTCTTTTGTTGAGATAATTATATAGCTTTTCTTCTTTAGTCTACTAAGAAGATGCATTATGTTGATTAATTTAAAATTTTTGAGTTCTTTGTATTTCTGTTATGAAACTTTGTCATGAGCGTTGTTTGTTGTTTTTATTTGCTGGATTCAATATGCCAATATTGTCATTCTCCTTTTCTTCTAATGTTTCTGTCTGGTTTGATATTGGGGTATTGCTGGACTCATAAATGAATTAGGAAATGTTTCTTCCTGTATTTTCTAGGAGAGATTGTATTGAATTGATATTATTTCTTCTTTACATATTTGCTAGAATTCTCCAAAAATTAAAAAAAAAACAATCTGGGGCTGAAATTTTCTTTTTCCCTCTAAGTACTGCTTTAACTACATCCCTCAAATGTTTATACGTTTTGTTTTAGCTTTCATTCACTTTAAAATATTAAGGTGACACTTCTACATATGGATTATTGTAAGTATGTTGTTTAGTTTCTCAATTTTTTTTTTCTTGCTACCTTTCTGTTATTGAATTATAGTTTACTATTGTTATGGCTCAGGTTTAAAACATTTCTATTCTTATAGATTTGCTGAAATTTGTTTTTTGATCTAGACATATTCTCCTAGTATTGGGTAGAGTGTTCTATATATGTTGATTAGATCTAATGGTACTGATCGGGTGTTTATTCTTACTCGTTTCCTGTTTACTATTTTGTTCATTATTGAGATAGAGTTGATAGCTCCAACTAATAGTGAATTTTTCTGTTTCTCCTTTCAATTTTGTAAATTTTTGGCTCATGTATTTTGAATCTGTCTTTAGGTGCATACACGTTTAAGATTGTTACAAATTCTTGGAGAATTGACTCCTATATCATTATGTCTCTCTTTATTATTGACAATATTCCTTTTTCTAAAGTCTACCTTGTCTGATAATATTAACTCCAGCTTTCTTTATTTAGTGTTTGAATGGTTTATCTTTTTTCTTCCTTTACCATTTGGAACCTATTTATACTTTATATTTAAAGTGTGTTTTTTACAGACAATATGCATTTGAGTTTTGATTTAAAAAAATTAAATCTGACAATCTCTGCCTTTTACCTAGTATGTTTATATAATTCATATTTAATATGATTTTGATATCATATTCCTATTGATATAATTGGATTAAAATCTATCATTTTGCTTGCTATTTTCCATTTGTTCAATTTATTTTTTATTTATTTTTCCTTTTTCTCTGCCTTCTCTTTTGTCATTTGAGCAATTTATTTAGCTCCATTTCTATTGACTTGCTATTTATACCTCTCAAAAAACTTTCAGTCATTGCCCCTTGGTTTAAACATGTCTTTAATGAATCTGAGTCTACCTTCAAATAATACTCTACTGTTCCATATGCAATGTGAGGACCTTACAGCAATACAGTCCCAATTTCTCCTCCCCATCCATTGTGCTATTGTTACTATACTTTTACCTTTATATGTGCTATAAACACACAATACAGCACTGCTATTTGTGCTTTAGATAACTTGTTTTCTTTCAACGCACTTAGAAATTTGAAAAAATGAATTTAATTTTACCTTCATTTATTCCATTTCCAGCACTCTTCATTTCTTTGTGTCGACCTAAGTTGTTAAAATAGTACCGGTACCTCAGCGGTTCTCAACCTGTGGATCACGACCCACAGGAACTGTATGAAAGGGTCACAGCATTAGGAAGGTTGAGAACCACTGCTCTACCTGAAGAACTTTTTTTTTTTTTTTTTTTTTTGGCAGTTTTTGGCGGGGGCTGGGTTTGAACCCACCACCTCCGGTATATGGGGCTGGCACCCCACTCCTTTGAGCCACAGGGGCCGCCCCTAAAGAACTTCTTTAGCTTTCTTTTTCCTGTAAGTCTGCTTAAAACTCGTTGTCTAAATTTTTGTCTATTTGAGAAAGTTCTTATTTCTCCTTCAGTTTTGCAAAAATATGTTCTCTGGGTTTGCAGTTTTTTTTCTTTCAACAATTTAAAGATTCACTCTATTGTTTAATATTTTGTGTGATTTCTGATGAGAACTATGCTGCAAAGTGTGCCTTTGTTCCTCTCCGTATAATGCTTCTTTTTCCCACTCTGGCTGACTTCAATATTTTCCACTTGTTTTTGTTTTCAACGGTTTGAATACAATATGCTTAAATGTGCTTTTTTGTTTGTGTTTGTGTTGGTGTTTATGCTAGTTGGTGTTCTTCTTGGATCTGTGCCTTGGTGTCCGTCATTCATGTCAGTAAATTCTTGGCTGTTGTTTCTTTTGTTTTTAGAGACAGATTCTCACTTTATTGCCCTCTGTAGAGTGCTGTGGTGTCACAGCTCACAGCAACCTCCAGCTCCTGGGCTTAGGTGATTCTCTTGCCTCAGCCTCCCGAGTAGCTGGGACTACAGGCACCCTCCACAACGCCCGGCTATTTTTTGTTGCAGTTCGACTGGGGGCAGGGTTTGAACCCGCCACCCTCGGTATATGGGGCTGGTGCCCTACTCACTGAGCCACGGATGCTCATTCTTTCTCTTCTGCTTCTGGGATTCTAATTATGTGTTAGAATGTTTTGTATAGTCTCGTACCTCTTGGATGTTCTGTTTAATTTTATGTTCATTCTTTTATCTCTTTTCCAGTCTGGGTAATTGTTTTTGACCCGTGTTTAAGGTCAGTGATTCTGTGCTCGGCCATGTAACACCTACTGATGAGCCTGTGAAGCACACTTCCCACTCTGTCTCTATGTTTTTCATGTTTTCCAGTTTGATTCTTTTTGATGGAATAGCCTATCTTATCATACATTTGTCCCCTTTCTCTATTACAGTCTTTTACATAGTAAGTATAGTTATTTTAAATTTCTCTCTTCTTTTTTTTTTTTGAGACAGAGTCTCATTATGTCACCCTTGGTAGAGTACCATGGCATCACAGCTCACAGCAACTTCTAACTGTTAGACTTAAGCAATTCTCTTGCCTCAGCCTCCCATGTAGCTGGGACCACAGGCGCCCACCACAAAACCCGGGTATTTTTTGTTGACTTGTTGTTTAGCTGGCCCAGGCTGGGTTTGCACCTGCCAGCCTTGGTGTATGTGGCTGGCGCTGTAAGCACTGTGCTACAGGCACCACTGAGCCTATTTTAAATTTCTTATCAGTTAGTTCCAACACGTATATTGCATCCTTTCTCTCTTATGAGTGTGGCTTTTCTCTTGCATTTTTTTTGTTTGTTTGTTAAAAGGCAGACATGTGGTACATCTTCTTCCTGCTGGGCCCTTTGCATAAGGGTTTAAGTTAATACAGTTAGGAGCCGGGCTGGCTTTGAGATTTCTTGTTGCCCTGATTACTCCAAATGCTACAGATAGCTAAGTAGATAGCTTGTGATTTTGTAGCGTCTGCCTGATGCTGAATTTTAGGTTTTCCTTTCGTGCTGTGCTTCAGAGAGAGTCTCTGTGCTCTTTTCCCCTTCTTCTTGCTCTCTCAGCCCTGTTCCGCTGTTCCTTGTGTTTCACATTTGTTAGCTTGGTGGCAGGAGGTGGGAGGCGTCACTGCAGTTCTGACTAAGCCTTATTCTTAGGTTTACATGGGGTCATGGTTCTTGGGGTTGTGGACTTCTTTGGAAATTTCTTCAGGAATCTTCCAGTTGTGATTGAGGGCTGAGCCCCATTGTCAGAATTATGGACTCCTTCCCCAGCAGCAGTGGTATTCACTGGCATCGTCCGGAGGAAGGTTCTTGAGCCCTGGTGGACAGAGGGGAGAGGACGTGGCCAAAGCTCTTTGCCCCTTCCATGGGTCTGCTGGTCCCCTCCCCAATCCACAACAATGGACACAATTTTGGGCTTCTTCCAGACTTCTGGTGGGGTTTGAGACACAGAGCCAGCAGCTGGCTTGGACTCCTTCACATTTCACAGTCCTGGGATTTACACTGTCCTACCAACCTGTATTCGCCTCGCCAGGGTATCTGCCCTTCCAGCTAGACTCTTCTCACCAATGTCTGATTGCAGATTCCCCTGTAAGCCTGTGTACACTCTCCTCTCCCAGCAGGTGTGGGCGTGGCTCAGAAGACTCTGCTTCCTGCCTATGGCAGCGTCCAGGAGCAGCACTGGGTCAGAAGCGTGGCCCCGGCCCTTGTGGGAAACCTTCTCCCAGCCAGGTCCTGCCAGACAGATGCCCTTATTATGACCATTTTGGGGTGAGGGCACCAAAGTGTAGAGAGATTTAGGGATTTGCTCAAAGATGCCCGATGTGAGCCCTGTCTGCCTGGCCTCAGAACCCTGGCCCTTCTCACCTTTTCCTTTGTCCATGCCACATGGGAGACAGAGGCACATACAGCAGCAGCACTGGGCCCCCACCCCCTGCCTGGCAGAGGGGTACCATGGTGCTTAATCTGTCTCGGGGAGGTGACCCGTACATGGAATCTGTCGGGCAGCCCAGGGCTTGCCAGTTTAAGGATGCACGATTTTACTCCGGGTCAATCATCCCCCAGGCTGCCTGAGGCTTTGGAGCTCGCTGAACAAACTCCTGTTCTCTTCCCATGGACTGACTCATCTGGAAGCTTCCATCTGGGTAGTGGGCTGGGCTGACTTGGGGAGGCCACATGGTATCACCTCGCACAATTCTCCACACCCTCTGCAAGGTTTGTGCCACTCAAAGACCATGCCTTTGGCTTCCTCCAAATAATGAGTCTCTTTTTACGAAGAGGCCTGGGTTAAGTCCCCCAAACAGGGACTCGGGTGCGCGTCACTGCTGCACCGCTGTTTGGTCAGCAAGCGAGCAGGATGGGGAATTTCTCCTGCATTTTACATGACTGCAGGGCCTGTTCCTTGCGCCTGTCTGGTCGCGTAACATCATGGAGGGTTTCTTGGGGCGGCCGGCTGGCTCTGAGCACAGCCGGGGTGGCGTTTGCAGCACAGCTGCTGCCCAGACCTCTCTGTGGAGGTGCCGGGCCAAGGCCCCATGGGGGCAGAGCAGTGGGGCCATCGGCATGTCCTTTGAAAATGGGCATCTGCCCAAATCATGCTGGTAGAGGGGGACAGCAAAGCCAAATGGGCTTCACTGGCTCCTCCTTTTCCAGGGTTGGAAATGGGAAGAGTGGCTGGGGACTATGCCTGATTGTGCAAACCGTACAGCCTGGCACTGTGCGTGTGCATGTGAATGCATGGATGTGTGTGCATGTCTGGGGGATGTGTGCGTGTTGAGAATGTGTGCGTGGGGATGTGTGTACTAATTTGTGCATGGGTGCAACTGTATGCACACTTGGGTAAGTGTGTGTTTGTTAATGTGTGCAGGTGTTTTCATGGACGTGTGCATGTATGTGTACACATCTGTGTGCACTCACATGCACAAGTGTACATGGGTGTGCATGTGTGTTTAAGACAGAGGGGAGCTTCTCCTGGGGCACTGTCCGTATTTGGCAGATTCCTGGCAGGTAAATTAACAACTCAGTGGCTTAATGAACGAATGACCCAATGAAAAGGTGGCATTTGTTTTGGAGGCAAGACACGATTGTCAGAGGGTCTTTACCTAACAAATGCAATCAGTGTAACCAGGTTTCTTGTACCCTCAATGAATCCCCAACAATAAATTAAAAAAAAAAAGAAAAGGTGGCATTTGACCCTCAGGATCAATACCCAGGCCTGCTGCCTCTGGCATCAGATACTCTACATGTTTATAGCACAGGCTCAGATTTCCTATTTCCAGATTATTAAGCTTTATGAACATTTATTTCTTAATGTCTTCGAAATATGGGTTGGCTTGCATCACTCTCTGCCTCCAAACCCTCCTGGGGCTCCCTATAGCCCAGCTGAAGCCTCTTGAGCTCTGGATAGTCTGACTAAGTGGTCTCTTCCCCACAACTGTCCTCCCATGCCCACCTGCAGGCCACATACAGAGTAAGGGGCTGCTCCCCCAAGACTCAGTTTCCCTGTTTGCAAAATGCCTTCCTCACTGAGCAGCTGGAATAAAGATTGCACCACACTCAACACAGCCGTGAGCACAAATAGCTTTCTCTCTTCTGCTCTGCACGCCTGTCCTTTCTCAAAAATGGGGCCTACAGGTGGTGCCTGTGGCTCAAAGGAATGGGCCCCAGCCCCTTATGTCAGAGGTGACCGGTTCAAACCTAGCCCTGGCCAAAAACTGCAAAAAAAAAGTGGGGCCACATTCTCTGTGTTTCAGGGTCCCTCACAGCATCCAGCCTGTGTCTTGCAGGTTGATGCACAGCACAGCACAGATTTGCCAGCGAGTGACAGCTGACTTCTCTTTTTCAGGACCTGCAAGATTTCCACTGCATCTCCAGTCACAAACCTGATGGTCTCATCAGAGCCATAAAACGAACACCAAGAAATTCCCCCCAAATGAGATACCTGCTGAGCACAGGACCTCCTGTTCTGCCTGGGTGGGGAGCAAGAATCCCATTTGCTGTGACTCTTTTTGCTCTAACAGTCAGGTTCACGAGCTGTACGTGTAATCTGAAGCATTTGGTAGCGATCTAATTAAATGTTAACACATCATTAAAGTGATTTGAGATAAGCACAGTTAACAGTTTGATAAATCCATCTCCGGTTGACTCCATGCTGAAAACAATCACTCCTAATCAGGGCTGGGAGGTTGACATCTGCTGAATGTTGGGGGACACCCTGAGCCCAGCCCCATGTCAGTGTCTGGGGACGCAAGAAGGGCTGTGTGTGAGGATGTGGAGAGCTGGGCAGGGCAGGGGAGCAGCTAATTCCAGGGCCACTGGGGTCTGGGTGTCCCCATGGTGGCCAGTGCGTAGGATTAAGGAAGGGCTGCCTTTGCCCCTGGGTAACACTCTATAATGACAGCAGCCTCCTGGATGAAGGCTGTGAATTATTGCTTGTTAATGGGATTAATTGCCTCGGGAATTAAGTCTGCATTTCTGTGCACCTGGTGGTGTGAGCAGAGGCATGGGAGCTGTGTTTGTCTGAGTATCAATACTGTAAGTCAGAGGCAGGGAGACATGCTTCTGGGGTGAAGCGTTTTTGCTCAGGGAGACAACAGCCTCAGAAAACACAAAACGGCCTCAGAAAAACACAAAATACAAACAGCGAAGCTCTACACCAAGGAAGATCTCAAAGTCCTCGAGGACAAAAATGGGACCTGTGAACGTCAGGGACTGTGGGAGCAGGATGGGGCCAGGTGATTATCTCAGCCCAACTCCTTCATTTGACAGGTAGGGAAACTGAGGCCCTGAGGGACGGCAACCTAATCCTGGAGGCTGGGGACGTTAGCACAAGGGAAGGCGCCAGCGTGGGAATGTGTGATTGGTGGGCAGGCCCAGGTCATCAGAAAGGCTGGGCTTGGCCCCCAGCACCCAGGGCCTTCGACTGCAATGACGTCACCTCCCAGGCAGGACTGAGGGTTCCAGGCTG
This sequence comes from Perodicticus potto, assembly GCA_963574655.1. Taxonomy (NCBI): domain Eukaryota; kingdom Metazoa; phylum Chordata; class Mammalia; order Primates; family Lorisidae; genus Perodicticus; species Perodicticus potto. Next base: position 5,285 of record CAUYRH010153389.1, on the reverse strand, counting down.
CCATGAATGTCAGCACACAGCAAGTGCCTCCCTCATCCCTACTCTGAGTGCCTGGAAATGAGACTGAAGGTTCGGGTCCAGGTAAGGCTGGTTTTTCAATTGCTAGGATGCTCACTGGCAAGTTCAATTTGGTTCAGGGATAGTTTGCAGAGAAGCGCCCTGTGCCAGGTGCTTCGGTGAAGAGGGGATCAGCACATCTTCCTCCCTGGCTGCACTCTGGCCATCCCCTCCTCACTCTCAAGTTCCTCCACATACATCTCTCAGCAGCAGACTCTGTCCCAGTTGGGGACCACACACAAGTCACTCCCATTGCCTGGGACACCCTGCACCATCACCTCTCCAGTGCCTGCTGAGTCATCCCTTGAGGGGGTTGCAGCTCCAGCACTGCCCCCTAGACAAGGCCCCGTGACTCTGGGGACATTATTCCATGATATACATATACCACAGCTTGTTAATCCATTTCTGGGTTGGTGGGCATTTGGGCTATTTCCACTTTTGGCAATTGTAAATTTAGCTGCAATAAACAGCTGGGACTGTCTCTGGACTGGGTCTCTCTCCTTCCCTAGGGCTTGTCCTCCCTCACTCTGCGTGCCCCTCATGTGTCCTCCTTACTAAGTTGAGGGCCATGGCAGAGGGCCTCATGGCCAGAAGGCGGGGGTGGGCTCCTTCTGGGAGCCCAGGTTCCTTACCTGTAAAATGGCCTTCCTCACAGTGTCCTTATGAAGATTCAATGAAATAATGAAGTCCTCAGCGTAACGTTCGGCACCTGTTCAGAGCCTGCCAATGTTACTATCATCATCATTACTACTGTTCTTAGCAGGGATGACAACTGTCAGGTTTGCACAGTGCCTGCCCTGGCACTAAGGGACAATAAATTGATGCTGTGGTCCTACATTTGAGAAGATCCCTCACAGTGAGAGAAGAAAACAGACAGGGCCAACAGTGTTGGGGCCGGAGGAAGGGCAAACCTCAGGTGGCATGGATCAAAGGAGGGTGACAGAAAGCTTTGTGGAAGTGTGTACTCAACTGATCTGGGCCTTAAATCACAAACCAGGCAACAGATATGTGTGTGTGAGTATTTGAGTGGAGGGAGGGGGATATTCCAGGCAAAGGGAAAAGACTGTAAAGGCACAGAGGCCTGAGATTCTGAATAGCCAGGAGTGACTTGGTATTTCTGGTGCATAAGGTACCTGGAGGGTAGGGTCTTAAACAGGAGATGAGAGGTGGACAGAGACCATAATAGGCAGAAACCTGAGATTTCTGCTAAAAGAGGAATTTCATCTTATGTGGTTTATGAAGGGTTTTATTAAGTCTGATGATCTTATACTTTTACTTGGAGTATTTAGCCCACTTACGTTTTATGTAATTGCTGATATGAGTAGATTATATTCACCATTTTCTTATTTGTTTTCTATTTGTCCTCTCTTTTCTCTCTTTCCTTACCTTCCTTGAATTAATCTGTTTTAAAATTATTAGCCTATTCTCCTCTATTTACTTATTATTTCTAATGGTAACCTAGAGATTAAAACACACATGATTCGCTTATGATAATTGTTTTACCACATTCTTGATGCTATGACCCTTAGAACACTTCAATTTCATTTACCCTGCCATCTATTATGTTATCAATTTTTGCCATTTATTTATATGTATGCTTTAAACTCCATACTGCATTACAATAATCATTTTAAATAGTCAATATTCATTTATATTTATAAACACTTTTACTTTTTTATTTTTGAGACAGACTCTCACTTTGTTTCCTTCTGTAGAGTGCTGTGGTGTCACAGCTCACAGCAACCTCAAACTCTTGGGCTCAAGCAATTCTCTTGCCTCAGCCTCCCTAGTAGCTGAGACTACAGGCACCCACCACAATGCCCGACTAATTTTGTTGTTGTTATTGTTTGTTTGTTTAGCAGGCCCAGGCTGGATTTGAACCCACCAGCCCTGGTGTAGATGGCCAGCGCCCTAACCACTGAGCCCGGACGCCAAGCCTTGTTCTTTTTTTGTTTTTTTTAACTCTTCATCCCTTCTTTCATTCCTGTGTTTTAGCCAGATTATTTTCCCTTTACCTATAATATTCATTTAAATATTTCTTTTGGTGTAAGTATGTCAATAGCAAAGAAAGAAACAGTTTTAGTTTGTTTAAAGATGTATTACATGACTTGTCACCTGTAGTTCAGCAATTAGGGCACCGGCCACATGCACCAGGGCTGATGGGTTCGAACCCCGCCTAGGTCTGCTAAACAAACTAAAAAAATATCTGGGCATTGTGGCAGGTGCCTGTAGTCCCAGCCACAAGGAAGGCTGAGGCAAGAGAATCGCTTCAGCCCAAGAGTTTGAGGTTTCAGTGAGCTGTGATGCCACGGCACTCTTCCAAGGATGACAAAGTCAGACTCTGTCTCAAAAAAAGAGAAAAAGAAAAAGAAAAAAAAGGGCGGCACCTGTGGATCCAAGGAGTAGGGCACTAGCCCCATATGCTGGAGGTGGCAGGTTCAAACCCAGCCCTAGCCAAAAACTGCAAAAAAAGAAAAAGTATTACGCTCTAATTTTAAAGAACAGTTTATCTGGCTACAAAATTCAAGGTAGGCAAGTCATTTATTTTAGTGCTTTAAAAATGTCATTCCATTGTCTTATAATTTCCACAGTTTTCTTGAAAAGTCAGTTTATTTTCTCAAAACCATTTTCCTAAAAGTAATGTGTATAAGGCTTTGTTTTCCCCACTGGATGTTTTTAAGATTTTCCTTATTGTATTTTTTAAAAGATCTTACCTTATCTCTTTTGTCTCTTTTTTATCCACAACAATTTTATAATGATATACTAAGGATAACTAGTTTGATTTTGTTTTATTCTTTTGTATTTCTCCTGGTTGAGATTTTCAGAGCCTTTTAGATTTGTGAGTTTATTTCTTTTCTTTTCTTTTTTTTATTGTTTGGAATTCATTGAAGGTACAAAAAATTAGGTTACACTGATTGCATTTGTTAGATAAAGTCCCTCTTATAATTGTGTCCCACCCCCAAGAGGTGCGTCATACACTATGACCCCTCATCCTCCTTCCTCTTCCCCGCTTCCTATTCCCTCTTTCCCCTACTCCCCATTATATTAGCTCATCTCCTGCCTTCATATTAGAATTGAATACATTGGATTCTTGCTTCTCCATTCTTGGGATACTTTACTAAGAAGAATGTGTTACACCTCCATCCAAGTTAGTACAAAAGATGTATTATCTCCATCTTCTTAAATGGCTGAACAGTATTCCATGGTATACATAACCACAGCTTGTTAATCCATTCCTGGGTTGGTGGGCATTTAAGCTGTTTCCACTTTGGGCAATTGTAAATTTAGCTGAGATAAACAGTCTCGTGCAAATGTCCTTACGATAAAAGGATTTCTTTTCTCCTAGGTAGACGCCTAGTAATGGGATTGCAGGATCAAATGGGAGGTCTAATTTGAATTCTTTGAGGATTCTTCATACTTCTTTCCAAAAATGTTATATTAGTTTGCAGTCCCACCAGCAGCGTAAAAGTGTTCCCTTCTCTCCACATCCATGCCAGCATCTGCAGCTTTGAGACTTTGTGATGTGGGCCATTCTCACTGGAGTTAGGTGATATCTGAAGGTAGTTTTGGTTTGTATTTCTCTGATGATTAGGGACATTGAGCATTTTTTCATATGTTTGTTAGCCATTTGTCTGTCTTCCTTAGAGAAGGTTCTATTCTTGTCTCTTTCCCAGGGATATAAGGGATTGTTGGGTCTTATTTTGCTGATTAATTTGAGTTCTCTGTAGATCCTAGTTATCTACAGAGAAGGTTGTCTATTTGGTTTGGTTGTTGTTTCCTTACCTGTACAGAAGCTTTTCAGTTTAATTAGTCCCATTTGTTTATTTGTGGTATTGTTGCAATTGCCATGAAAGTCTTCTTCATAAAATCTTTCCTCAGGTCTTCATCTTCAAGTGTTTTCCCCACACTTTCTTTAAGGATTTTTATTGTTTCATGCCTTAGATTTAAATCTTTTATCCATCTTGAATCAATTTTTGTAAGTGGTGAGAAGTGCAGGTCTAGTTTCAGTCTTTTACATGTAGTTATCTAGTTCTCCCAACACCATTTATTGAATAGGAATTATTTTCTTTTTTTTTCATTTTAAAAATATATTTTAATGTGGTAAGTGGTCAAGAATAGGGATTCTTTTCCCCAGTGTATGTTCTTGCTTGGTTTATCAAAGATCAGGTGGCTGTAAGATGGTAGTTCATCTTACGGTTTTCTATTTGGTTCCAAATGTTGATGTCTCTATTTTTGTGCCAATACCATGCTGTTTTGATCACTATGGCCTCTTTGTATAGTGGAAATTCTGGTAGGGTTATACCCCCAGCTTTGTTTTTATTACTAAGAATTGCCTTGGCTATACAGGGTTTGTGAATTTATTTCTTAGAACTAATTTAGAAAATTATTTGTTAATATTTGTTCAAATTTTATTCTGCCCCATTAGTTTAGTTTTATAGTTTGGCTACTAAAAAAAAAAAAAGCCATAAACTGGATAGCTTATGCACTAGACATTTATTTCCCACAATTCTGGAGGGTGGGAGGTTCAAGATCAAGGTGTTGGCCACTTGATTCCTAGTGAGGGCCCTCTGCCTGGTTTGTCAATCTTCTTGCTGTATCCTCATGTGAAATAGAGAGAGACAGAGATAAACAGAGACAGATAGAGATATCTAGAGTGTCTTCTTACAAGGGCATAAGCCAATCATGAGTGTCCCATCTTTATGGGCTATTTCCCTCCCAAAGGTCCCATCTCCAAATGCCATCCCTTTGGGGGTTAAGGCTGTAACATATGAATGGGATGGAGGGAGATAATCCAGCCTGAAACACCCATGCTCTGTCTCTTCTCCTTCTGGGACTCCAGTTATAAATACATGTGACATTTGCATATTGTCCTACATGCCCCTCATGCTATTTTATGCATTTTCCATTCTTCTCTCTGTTTTATAATTTAGATATTATCTATCAACCTGTCTTTCATTTCACTAATCTTGTCTTCTATTGTGTCTACCCTGCTGTTAAACCCATCTATTGAGTTATTAATTTTAAACGTTTTCATGTTTACATTTTTTTTTTTTTTTATGGAGACAGAGTCTCACTTTATCGCTCTGGGTAGAGTGCTGTGGCATCACACAGCTCACAGCAACCTCCAACTCCTGGGCTTAGGCGATTCTCTTGCCTCAGCCTCCCAAGTAGCTGGGACTACAGGTGTCCACCACAACACCTAGCTATTTTGTAGTCATTTGACACGT